>ML682070.1:529070-555420 GCA_007922195.1 Podocnemis expansa | reverse complement strand
TGTGAACTTGCTATTTCGATTCCCGGTTTTTTCCTTATTTCGAATTAACATTTTGTTAATTCGAAATAAGGTGTTTCGAAATACGGGTTATTTCGATATACGGTTGTTGCGAAACAACCATATCGAAATAACTGGCTGTGTGAGAACACAGCCTAGGAGACTAATATGAGGGGGAAAGGAGTCCAGCAGAGCTAGCTGTATTTTAAAGAAACCTTATTGAGGGCACAGGAACAAACCATCCTGATGTGCAGAAAGAACTGCAAATATGGCAGGCGATCAGCTTGACTTAAAGAAATCTGCATTGAGCTTAAACACAAAAAGGAAGCTTACAAGAAGTGGAAACTTGGCCAGATGACTAGGAAGAATATAAAAATACTGCTCGAGCATGCAGGAGTGAAATCAGGAAGATCAAAACACAACTGGAGATGCAACTAGCAATGGAAGTGAAATGTAACAAGAAGGGTTTCTATAAGTATGTTAGTGGCAAGAAGGTGTTAGTCAGGGAAAGTGAGAAGGCAACCTAGTGACTGATGCTGTGGAAGAAGCTGAAGTACTCAGTGCTTTTTTTCCCCCTCTTTGAGTATGTCTTGACTGATGGAGGAATTGCTGATTTTGTGGATTTGACTGAGCAACAGTGAAAACTCATTCAATCGATCCTGGAAGTTGACCCAGTTAATCCACCCCAGCAAGTAGCATAACACTGCGTCAACAGGAAGGCATTTCCCATTCATGCTGCACAGTGGAGATGCTGCAGTAAGTAGACATTAGGAAGCTGATGGAAGATATGCAAGTTACTGTACATAGCTTGTGTCTCTTCCCTCAACTGTTACCAAAATCTCCAGCCACTGCAGCCCAGTGTCTCTCTCTACATAGACACATGAAGGTTTTGAGTTCTGTGCTGCTCCCTGCAATCCCTGATTGTTTCTCAAGTATTTTAGTAGTAATGGGTGAAAAATAGATAGCATGGTCTAATTTTTTTTTTTTTTTAATTAAGTATGAACTTCCTATTCGGGAAGTATCCACAAACAGATCACATAGTTCTCGATATTTATTACTTGCTCAAAATTGCTTAAGTATTTCTTGTCCAATTTTCCCTTTTATAATCCATCTTCAAAACTCACCCTACACTGGTGAGTTATTTCAGGCATGTGACCTTATGTTTGTTCCCTGAATGGTCACTTACCTAAAACAGCACTGTATGAGCTTCAAATATTAATAGTGTACAAAACTTTGCTTTTGTTAAAAAATGCAGTTTAGAATTTATCCTACAATTATTCCTATTAGAAAAACTCAGCCACTCAAATGCTCATGGAAGGCAAAAGCAATAGGCTTGTGGAATATTTAATATGGTTTGGGAATATGAATATTTCTTTATTACTGTTTGCTCAGGTCTACGGCTTAACTTTTATGGCCACGCACACAATCTGCAGTTTCAGTTTCTCTGTCACAGTTATAAAGGACCCTGTCTTTAGAATCATAGAAACTGGAAGGGACCATGTGAGGTCATTGAGTCCAGTCCCCTGTGCTCATGGCAGGACCAAGTTGGGATGTCCTCTGCTCTCTTCACCCTCACCTAAATCAGCTAGGAAAACTTTAGATGAGATAATAAAGGAAGTTCAGTGTGAATTTGTAGAGGTAAAGTGCGGAGGACTGAGAGAGTGCCCAGGACCTGTGATGGCCACTGCACAGCAACCAATTTCACCCTGAAGGACAACTGCTCTACAAGGAGCATCCAGTTTAGATCCAGAGTCTGGAAAAGTGATATGAATTGGATATCAAGTGGTAGCTTTACTAGTCTTAGTGACAGATACATTATGGAGACAAGCTGGGTAGATGGCTACTCCTCTGACAGAATGAATTCAAATTTCCTCCAATCTAGAGTGCTCATTTGGTTGTAGCTGTCTTGGTTACTGAGTTTCATCCATTTGGATGATATCTGGACATATCTCACTCCTCTCAAAGAGAGGACAAAGGACATGACTCTCAAAAGTAGTAACTCAGTTTTTGACATCTAATTTTTGCAGTATAGCCACTCCCTCAAACTTCCAGGTGTGGTATGACATCATAGGCAAAGAGACTGGGAGAGAGAGTTTGCTTCAGATGAGCATCTATGGGCATAAGTTTCAGGTGAGCAACACGACATAGCTTTGTAAAGAAGACCCTGTGTCAGAGTTTGGATTTCACTTACTCCCATTGCAGAAGAGATAACTACCAGGTAGCTTGGGGCAGCTCACAAATGGTTCAAAGTAGTTACCAACTTAGTACCAGGAACACACTGATTGATGAGTAACAGTGTGTGGCTGAAGAGGGAAATGCTGAAATAAAGTCCACTGTATCTTAACTGTGAAAAGGGATCAGAAAAAGCTCTTTATCTCTAGTAATGGAGTTAGGGTTAGAGGAGCCAAACATTGTAATGACAGCAATCCTTACCCACCTAAGAAAAGAAATGTGTCTATTTACTAACATGATTTTCTGGTAGCAGGAACATGGGACTGTTGCATGCTCACCAGATGTTAAGTGCTGCATAATCATGCCTCTAAGCACAATGACTGCACTAGAGGACACCGTGACCTTCTATGACAGCAGCAGGACTAACAAGGGTTCAAGGCATCACATGCAGGTCAGAGCATGACACCTCGCAAGCTGATGTTGGGGACGCTAGGCCTAAAGACTCCGATTGATAGACTAAGGTCAGAACAGACCAATATGATCATCCTCTGACCTCCTGTACAATGCAGGCCACAGAACCTCACCCACCCATTCCAGCAATAAACCTCTAACCTGAGTTAAAAAAGTCCCCAGATCATTATTGGAAAACTATAAAGTAGAGAATCCACCAGCAAGTGAGCCATGTCCCATGCTACAGAGGAAGGCAAAAAACCATCAGAGCCCTCACCAATCTGCCCTGGGACAAAATTCTTTCCTGATCCCACATATGGCGATCAGTTAAACCCTGAGCATGTGGGCAAGACTTACCAGCTGGACACCCAAGAAAGAATTCTCTGTAATAACTCAGAACCCACCCCACCTACCCTCCCTTCTTAGGTCAGTGGCATATTCACCACCAGTAGTCACAAAAATCAGTCAGTTGCCAAACTAGGTTATCCCATCATACCATCCCTCCATAAATTTATCGAGATCGGTTTTGAAGCCAGCTAGATTTTTTGCCCCACAGCTCCCCTTGGAAGTTATTCCAGAACTTTACTCCCCTGATGGCTGGAAATCTGCATCTAATTTCAAATCTAAACTTCCTGAGGCCAGTTTATATCCCTTTGTTCTTGTGTTCACATTTGCACTGAACTCAAATAATCCCTCTCCCTCTTTTGTATTTATCCCTCTGATATATTTATACAGAGCCATCATATCTCCCTTCAAACTTCTTGTGGTTAGGCTTAATAGGCCAGGTTCATTGAGTCTCCCCTCTCATTCAGCAGTTTTCCTTTCTTCAGATCATCTTAGTAGCAATTCTCTGCACCTGTCTCAGTTTCAATTCATCTTTTTTAAACACAGGGGACCAAAACTGCACACAGTATTCCAGATGAGGTCTCACTAGCACCTTGTGTGTAACAGTGCTAATATCACTCTCTCTGTACTGGAAATACCTCATCTGATGCATCCTAGGACTGCATTAGCTTTTTTCATGGCCACATCATACTGGTGGCTCATAGTCATCCTGTGATCAACCAGTACTCCCAGATCCTTCTCCTTCTCTGTTCTTTCCCACTGATGCTCCCCCAGCCTACAGGAAAAATTCTTGTTATTAGTCCCTAAATGCATTTCCCGTCGTTAAAATTCATCCTATTTCTATTGCTCCAATTTACAAGATCATGTATTACATAAGCCCTGCCCCATTTCAATTTCTCAAATGGGAATGGGGAATGTGACTCCAGTCAAGTTGGAGATTTTCTCTTGGCAGACTTAGGACCCCTTCCTGGTCTCAAATGTGCGAGACACCTGAAGCACTGCTTTGAGATGTGTGCTATCAGGTGATCCTGTCTTCTCTAGAGCAGAGCCTATAAGAAAAGAAGACATGTCAAACACAGTCAGGTCTCTTGGCCAGAGGGTGAGTTTGGGCACTGCCAGATCTTCCTGGCTAGACTATCAATCCTTTGTTTATAGGCAGGATGCTCTCTCCTCTATCTCCAGCAGGCCAGTGAGCTTATGTACCGTCTCTGGGACTAGAGCAGCCAGAAAACCCAAGGCCTGGGCTCAGTTTAGCATCACCTCCTCTTATTGTTGTCATCACAACAAGGAGGAAGAGACCAACTAAAGCTACATTTCACTTATTCTTCCTTCTCCTCTAACTCAGGAACGTCACCGCTCAAGTCAACCCACCACTGCCATGAGATGGATGGTCTCCTACTTTAAGGCCCAATTAGTTACACAGGCCAGCACTTGGCTTCCCCTGCTTCCTTACGATGCCAGAGGCCTGACTTCTGACCAGTCAAACAGTGGGGAACAGGAGCAAAATCTAACTACACACCAAACCAGGTTTCAGACTTGGGAGGCTGCACATGAAAGGGAGACCCCTGCCTCAGAAGCGTGGCTGGCACGGAAGTGGCCCAGGCGGGCTCTGAAATCTCTTTAGAGGAATCTCACATGACAGCAGCCCCTGAGTTTGTTACTGTGGAGTTCTCCTGTCTCAATGAGCATGTGTGAGTTGGAACCAGGAGACCAGCTCTGTACATGGGCTCTCAGCACTTCTTTCAGGGCTTTCTCCCAGACTACCTCAAAGTGCTGTTTCTTTGACATCCAAGTGGGAGATGGACTCAAGACAGGCCACCAGACCCCAACAGTCCTCTTCTTTTCAGCAATGAAACTCACAATTCTGGCTCCTGAGACACAGGCTAGTGAGCAGACTTGCTTCTAGATGTGGGAGTAATAAGCGCACAGGCCCAGCACCGCTGACTTCTCCCGGAATTTCAGATACTAAATATGCTGGCCCATGGCGACATTTTCTGACCCAAAGAGCACTGCTCCAAACCCTTCCCTGCTGCACTGTAAGTGGATCACAGCATTAGTCTTACTAAAAATTAATCCAGGACTATTATTTCCTGCAAACACCAATCTAAGAATTAGCTACATTAACATTTAAATAAACCCAGCTGCATCCCAGAGAGAAGGAAAACAGACCCATGACCACATGTGCTGGGGGAGCAGTGGAACCAAAGATGGGTACACAGGAAAGGGTTTTGCAACCTTAGCAGAAGCACTGGCTAGGCTAAGACAGTAGAAAGAGCAGTGTGGCCATCACAGCTTGGGGCTAACCACCTGTGGGGGCTCAGGCCATCCACTTGAGTGCCAAGGTAGGGATCAAGAGATCTTGGATTTGAGCAGCTAGTCTGAGCCACTGTCTGGGCAGCAACAGCCATGCTGAGATTTGCAGTGTGCAGCAAGTGTGTAGATCTGCTCACACTGGGTAAACCACATCCCCCAGCTGCAGGGTAGATGGGCCCTTTGCATGACACCAAAGGGTACACTTAAAACTGCCACTAGTGTCAACCTGACCCTTCTCCATGTACCTGACACTCTGAATTTATAGTGGAGCCCCGTTCCAGTTCCTGGGCAGAGCACCCAGTTCTCTGGTTCGCATAACACCACCAGAGTGACACAGATCCCAGATGGAAGGGAGATGCCACCAGTAGATGTGAGGAGGTGCACACATGCCTTTTGTCAGTATGATCAGGAGCTTCCCACATCCCACCACAGAAAGTATGTACTGGTCCCCAACATTAAAGCATTTGGCAAAAGGAAGAAAGACAGAGGAGATTCTGTTACTGCTTCTTTTCATTAAGCAGCTCTACTAGCACTCCAAACGGAGAGCTAGTGAGTGGACAAAATTGGCTCACAGCTAGGCACCAGGAATTTAACTTTTGGTCACCAGAGGGTGCTCTTCCATTATATTTCTGCAGCAGAGCCAGGGGAAAGGCTGCTAAAACTGGTTGCCATGGAGACCAGAAATGTATTATTTTTCAAGTCCTGACTGAAATATAGCCTGGTTCGGTAATATTCGGAATGAATTAGTGCCCACATGCTACATTTGAAAGTGGAAAACAAAGCTAAGAGGTAGTGAATGGCCTACACTGCAGCTAGGCCCATGAGCAGACAGACGGTTCCTGTTTGAAGCGGCATCTCAGTTGGAGATGAACACTAAGATAAAAAAGTCAGGCTGCTGGGTCATGCTAACAAATTAAACATCTTTCAAAACACTAGTGTGAGAGAAATGTTTGGGCCTATGCTTTCAGCAAGTGACAGCAATTCTCAGCAGGCAGGCAGGCTAACAGCAACAGCCACATCGGGGACAGAGATGAAAATCCTGGAGTTTGGATGTTCTAGTTTAGACCCTTTTGCTTTGCACCATGACAGCTACTTGGCCAGTGGTGGAGCCAAGCCCCATGTCAAAGTCAGAAGGAACCACCGTGGCAGTGATAGTGCTGATAACTGGGGCTTCCTAAGGGAAAACCAATATATGCCCAGCTTGAACACCCCCCAGCAAGAGCCTGAAACAGCACACCAGGGGATTCTGGTAGCCACCTGGGTTTCCCCTGTGTTCCAGATACTGGCTCCTCCCACAACCAGTCTCATGTTTTTCCTGCTGGCCACTGGCTGTTACCATCAAGAAACATTAATGGATTTTGCAATGCTAATCAAAACCAATCCCTTCTCTACTCTGACTCCTCCCAAAGAGCTAAAATGCACCCAGATCAGTGTAGAAATAAAGGAAAAGAAATGGAGGTAGCGAGAACTTACCAGAAAAGTTCCGAGACACCAGCATCGTTGTGAGGATTGCACCCTGTTGGGGAGGAGAAAGCAGGGTAAATAGCGCTCCCCATCTCAGATGGGGCATGCAGAAACCCAAGTTGTTCGGGGTCAGACAACCACCCCAGGAACAAGCTGCTGGGAGCCTCTCCACCGGTTCCATTACTTCATGACTAGGAGCCAGAAGACTGATCGACATGGCAGGCAGCAGCTCTGAAGGGTGGAGAGCTCATTTGGTTATTTTACGTCTTTTAAGCGGGAAAGATGAGGCAGGGGCATAGCCCATGGAGAGAACAGATCAGAAGGGTAACAAATAGCTTTGTAGCTATAGAAATCTTCCAACTTCTAAAGAAATGTCTGGAGCATCTTGCTTTAGAGGAGCTCAGAAAAGCACCTGACAAACGTTAATGAGCTTATTTTCGAGCATACCTCTGGCAAGGCAGGTATTTGCTCCATATCTCCGAGGGGAAACCAGAGGCACAGAACAGGGATGTGACTTGGGGCACGCTCTAAGTCAGAGGCCTGGAAGAGATCTAAGTTCCCCTAGTTTTGTGCATCAACAACAAGAGCACCTCCCTCGCACGTCTTCCCCTTCAAAAAAAGGCTGACACCAGCTCACCTTCAGCTTTCTTCTGGCATTAAACTTCCTCAAGCACTCTACAGTCTCCTGCCTGTGCATCATGGAGGCCACAGTGGATCGTTGCTGGAAAACAGGAACAAGGAAGGATTATTAAATCAGTTTAAACAAAGCACTAGACTGAATTCTCCTCCCAGCTTTCTGCTCACATGCTACAGCCAATATACAAACCTATGTGACCGAGCACTCAGCTCTAGGTGCCTGACTCATAACAGACCTTGGCTTTAAACTTTAGAGACTGGACAGCAGAAATCAACTGTGCAGTAACATCACACACTCACTATGGTGAGAGGTTCTAAACAAGAGGGCTGTTGTCACAGACCCATGTCTGAGAAAGTGCAAAGTTCTCCATTGTTCACACACCAAAGGAAACCCAAAAAGAGATATGAGGCTAACAGAGAGAACTGGCCATTTCACTGGGTGTAGGGAGGGGAGGGGAACAGGTGGATCCTGTTACTAAGGAAAATTCAAGCCAGTCAGTGAACACCATTTTCTGGGTACCCTGCTGCCTCTTGGACAAGGTTGCGCATTGAATCTGTGAGCACAAAGCCAGTCCTGCCCAGAGCCCTGAGCACGCTTGCATCCCATGTGGAAGATGATGCTTCACATACAACTGCAACAGTCATATGGCTCTGTTAGACAATTCTACTGAACTAATGTGGCAGCCTGTGTGTGACTTCCAGCCAGTGGCGTGCACCTGTCACAACAGCCAAAAGAAGAGCACTTCCCAGAAGTGCTGCCAGCAATTCAGAGAACATTAGGAAAACAGAGGCTGATGCCAGCCTAGCTGTTGCTCGATCTGCATTCACTTCACAAGGACAGCTGGTGAATGGCCATCATGCTGATATGCAGGCCTTACTGACCCTCCAGTAGCTCTCTCTGGGCTCAAACCAGTTCATTAAGAGCTGGGAGAAGGGCCTGCTCTGTACTCAAGTGCTTCAAAGTGACATAGGGAACCTCTATAGCAGGGGTGGATAAAACTGGCTCACAGCTAGGTGCCATCAATTTTGCTTGTGGTTGCCAAAGGGTGTTCCTCCACTATATTTCTGCAGGGGCTACAAAAACTGGTCACTGTGGTGACCAGGAACAGATTTGTTGAGGCCTGCTCTATGGTGACCTCAGACTACCACCTTGCTGTTTGCGAGAGGGCAGACTGGACTATCCCCTTTGAAAGAGCTTTTTGCTGTTAAAGTTCACACAGCCTCCTGGCAAGCTAAAGCGATGCTTGAAGTAAGTCCAGGGGTCTTGCTACTTTGGTCCGGAAGGGGTCAGAGAACAGATTATTGGTCATGTAGACTAGTGGTTGTCAAACTTAGGGTTGGAACCCAGTACTGGGTCACAGACCTTCAGGTACTGGGTTGCAGCACCCCCTGCTGCCACTCACTGCCAAAAGAATGGAGTGCATTGTTCAAAGATGTAATTGCTGGGTTGTGGGCATAAGTGACTTTTTTTTCCAACTGAGTTCCAAGGAAAAATGTTTGAAAACCACTGGTGTAGACCTATTCACTGACCACAAAAGCACAAGTGTGGCTTGCGCTAGGAGAACAGGGGTGTTCTGTGCTGCTGTCAGAAATGCACAGCCAAGACCAGTCACTGCCTAGGGATGAGCACAGCAAGCCTTCAGAAAGGAAATCCACATAGGGTATACACATGAAGTATTGGGCCCTCGGAGACAACAACTTTAATAGAGGGGAAAGGGGGTGTGGGACTGATGGGATTTATGAAATGCAACCATGACATCTCGCAGAGTGGCAACCCAAGCCTTTATGTGCAAAGGAGGAAACCACCTTGTTTCAGGGCATTTTGTATCACACTGCCATGTACTTCTCACCCAGCATCTGTCACAGGCACTGCGCCTGCAAGGCTTGAAATATCAAACACGCTTACAGACATTAAAAAAAAAAGGAGAACCAGACTGTTCGCAGGGGCAAGTCAACATAGCTTTGATGATTCTGTAGAGCCGTGTTAGCATATAGCCATGTTAGCTATGCCAGTTTATGTGCAGCATACACAACAGAGGTTGCTAACGAGATCTTTCTTGGAGATAGGGGGATCCACCCTACCCACTCGCAAACAATTTGTGGAGGGTGTGTATGAAGAATGAACACACTAAAAGCAGGGTGTTCCTATCTCAAGTGATCTCTTGGAAGGAGTAACTCCTCCTGATAACACTCCAGGATGCTCTGTGAAAAACAGGAAAACATCTGTATTTCTGGCCTCAAAAGGAGAATGCTCACAAGGGAGAGAGCTAGTCACACCTGCTTCACAGCCACCCATGGCCCTACACAATGTCTGGAGATGATATGGGAACACTGCCACTGAAAACCAAAGAAGCACTACAGCAAACTGAGGCTGGGATGCAGAGCTCAGGATCCCCTGTTCAACTGCTCTTTAAGATACGACACATGGTGATCTGCAATGACAAGTGATGACTATCGGATATAATACCCTTGAAAATTCAAAGCCATCTGTTCTCCATCTCTTCATCACAGCCATAGTTACATCATGCTAGGGAACAGGGTACCTTTGCCTGCTGGCATCTACTGGTTCACTATTCAAGGCACAGAAACACACTTGATTAGCCAGCACACAATTCTGTCCAAGCCATGTCCTGCCATGCTTCTAGTGTATTGCTTCAGGACGCTTAGAAACATGAGTTCAGAGCAGGTGGGCAAGGAGATACTTACGCAGACCCATGGGTGTTTGAGTGCTTGGTCAGCTGTGATGCGTTTTGCCGGGTTTATCGTCAGCATCTGGTTGATCAAGTTCTTTGCTTCAGGAGTCACCGTGTCCCATTCAGGTGATGGGAACTAGGTGGGAGAGAGGAAAAGAGAAGAGATGCTGAAAACAAAAACCTCTTTTGCTGCTGGAGGAAATCCCTTACCCCACACTGAACCATACTCAAGCTTTAACTCTTTGGCATTACAGTTAGTTTGCACTGGGAGGGGACACGCACCTCCAGGGGACACCCAAAGCATGAAAGTTCTATGGAGCCCAATGAACAGTTTGACCATGAAATGCATGAGCTGTTTTGATGGCACTGGCCAACCAAACAGTTACAGGGGCTTTAAAGGATTTAATAAGGCTTTTGGATTTTAGTTAAATCTGCAAGTCAGTTGAAAGGTCTGCCATCTCCTTTCTTGAGCATTTGGTGCAGAATGTGAAACCAGATGCAGTCTCCATTCACCCACCCACCCTCCTCCCCTGCATTCCATGTCCCCAACACACTAAAAAGTTGTAATCCCAGAACGTGGTTGCCTGGGGAATCGGAGACACTGCAGAGGCTGGCAACACATGAGCATGGAGAGACCGGGCAGAGATCCCTAACTACTAACACTCAGCAAGGACTGACTGTAGCTGTCTCCCCCACTCCCATTCAGCACCTCAGTAAATATGAGGACAGAGCCCCACAGGTCCTGCAGGTGAAAATACTTTGAAACTAAGTTCCCCCCTCTACAACAGCTGGGCAGTGTAATCCCCAGAGCTAGTACCTCTACCTATGCTAACGCCCAAAAATCACACTGTGGCCATGTATGTACTGGAAGGTCAAGCAGGGCCACAGTCGTGTGTACTAACCCAAGCTGCCACCCCCAGTAGTCCCGGTTATGGTGCTAATTATAAGGCATAGCGTGGCTATGTGAGCTGTGTTCCACACCTCCCAACAGTCACACAGACACCCCTTAAATGGCCCTGTGCTGAAAGAAATCCAGTGAACATAAGAGACAGCCCACAGTTAAAGGAGTGGTTCCCAAACCTTTTGGCTTGAGGGCCACAGATATCATTGTTATGACAGGCCACCAGTCCTTGCCAGCAGCCACTCCCACCCACCCCATTGCAGCCAGACACAAGGAGTTCAGAGAGGAGGCGGCCTTGTTGCTGATCTCCCATCCCCCTGGCTACAGCTGGGAAACCGCACACATTCTGCAGCCCTATGCACTCAACATGGACCCCTAGGCCAGGGCTTTCAACAATCTCCATGTCGCAACACCGCTGAAGACAACCCCAACTGTGCATGACACAGCACCTCTGCTGCTGAAGCCCCCCCACGGGGACAGGGAGTTTTGGCAGCTCTGACCTCCCACCACTGGCACAGCTCCCAGTAGGAGTGTGAGAGTCCCATACCCAGAAGCAACCCAAGGCTGGAAAAAGACCCTGTAATGGGGCCTGGGTTCCGGTGGCAGGGAGTTAATTTTGATAGCGGGTCACCTCAGGGTGACACACTGGTGTGTCGTGTCACAGTGGTTGAGAACCATTGTTCTAGACAGTGGCTCCCTTCTGCAGCAAAGGGGAAGGCAGATCAGTGCTCCCCTCCCTCTGTCTCCAGCAGGGCCTACAGACCCAGGTGGAGCATTTTGTTGCACTCCCATTCTACAGCCAAGAGGAGGGGAGCACTCCTCTCCTGTCCCCTTGGCTGCAGCAAGAAGCCCACACCAATCTTACAGCTCAGTGGAAAGACGCTCTGCCTGGGTCCTTAGGCAGTGCCACCATTCCACAGCAAGCAGGAGGGGAGCCACAAGCCACAGGTTGGGAACCACCGAGTTAGAGTGTCCTGGTCAGTTTAAAGATCATCTGTCTTTAAAGCCAGGATGTCCTTACCATGCCATAAACATTTCCGCTGAGAATTCGAACTTGAAAAAGCTTAATGATCTTCTTGAGTTTTCCCCACTCACACTGTTAGGCAACACTTTGTGCTCCATTCAGCATAGGACCACAAAAACACAGGGTCATACTTGCTGGGTGTTGCTTTCACATCCCAGATCTCGGGCATCAGCATAGGGCTTCAAACACTGCAGGGAGGACTTAAAAGTCTTGAAAACCCCCCAGCTTTCATCAGGAGCTTACATCCAAGACAACAGGTAGATTTCACACCACCCAGGGTAGGTGGAGGTGCCAGTGCACCTCAGAGAAGCCCCGGTTCCCTGTGAGGCTCTTACCATTGGTGGACCCTGGCTTCCAAGCTGGCTAGGGCTTGCAGTCTGGAGTGACGACATAGCTCCCAGCCCTCCCAAACTATGGCCGTATTAAAAAATGGGTGGGCTCGGGTTTAATGGGGAATACTGACCCAAATGTTTCTAATAGCTCTTCATGGGTCTCTGAGTACAAGAACAAGGAAGAGAGAAGAGAAGCAGCCTATAAACAAAACAAGAAGCAAGACAGAGGCAGATCCCCAGGCATGGGAGCAAGGGAGGTTATTTGAATCCAGTAAAAACATGCTCTCCCCGGTCAACCTCCTGCAGCTCCCTGGGCACTGTGGCAGCCCACAGAGAGACCCCACAGCACTCTGCGATGCGTACGCCAGCCAATCTTGGATCAATAGCTCCATGTTTATATTCTCACTCAACAAGCTTCCCTCACTCAAGGAGATTTATTCCAAGTGTCCAGATTGCTGCAGTCAGAGCAGATTTTGCTGTCATTAATGTGGCTACAGCCTCATTCTGGTGAGACATCAGGCTGTGCTGTCTGACCATAGTCTGGCCCCAGACCACGAAGAAGCACCATGCTGATGCCTTCATCCACACTACAGCCTCTGATCATCTTGCCAGTCACATTTTCCCTAGTCACACACTCAGAGCAACCCTTTCATCCCAGAACACTTGCAGGTGGGCATCCTGGGACAGGATTTCCACAGCGGCAAGCATTTTCCACTGGGAAAAGAGGGAGTTGCAGGAAGCCATCCTTCCAAAGCACATACAACCCTATTTCTATAAGGCACTGGTGGGAGGAAATCTTTCCTGTTCACACTCCCCATATTCCCCTAGGAGAGGCCAGCATCAGGATCTCCTCTGGCACATCCCTACGCTATGCACAAAAGCACAGAGCAGCAGAGTTCGGTGCATTTCCCCTGACCCTGTAAATCCCTCTACCCACAGGAGCGCCCACACCACTACAGTAGCCCCACACACCATCACTCTGCACCTGCAGCACAAAGAAAACCCAATAACCACAAGGCAGACATTCGCTGCCACTGCCCCCAATGAAACAATGCCAGATTTAGGCTGGTGAGCTGGCACAGGCTTTCTACCCCATGTGGGTACTTGGGCAGTAGGTGTCCTTACATCATAGGCTCCAGCTTTGATCTGCTGATAGAGCTTGTGTTGATCTTCATCCCAAAAGGGAGGGTAGCCCACTAGCAATATGTATAGAATCACTCCTGGAAGGGAGGTAGAAAGAGAGATACTGTGGTCAGGTTTATTTGCTCATATTGTTCCCATCTGTACCTCCCATCCATAGCTGAGGACAGCCCCCTTCCTCCCCTCTCAACACTCCTTCTCCAGCAGCATGGTCTGCGCTGAGTCTTCGGCACCTAGGCAGGCTGAATGGAACAGAGTGAGGAGCAGGAATAGCTCCACGGCCTCCATCTCCCCTTTGTTGCTGGATGTGGCCCTGGCACCTCACGATCAGCTTTGATCCCCATTTCCTAGCAGACGAGGGACATGCTGCCCTTCAATCTTCCCACAGCAGCTCCCATGTGCTTCTAGAAATCAAGCCCAGTGAGGACACCAGACAGTAAGGGTCTGCACACGATCCCCAGACTTTCCCATTCTTATTGGGCAGGAAAGCTGCCAGGTTCACTCCACATAGCAGTCAGACTTCACCCATCTCCTGCGGCTTTAACTGAATCAGGCTTGTGTTACAGGGACACTTGCACTCCCTTTTGAAAAAGGAGCTTCCCTGAATACTTCATTTTCTGCCGTTAGCACCCCAGGGAGCCAGCACTCTTGAGCTAAATAATGGAGCACTGGCTCTGTGAGGAGAAGCTGGAGCCTGCCCGATCAGCCCTAGCACATGGCTAGTCTGAGAACAGCAGAAGGAGCTCAGCTCCTTGTGCAACCTTGGGTGTCATTTAACCTCCCCATCCCTTCATTTCCCCATTTGTAAAAGAGGGACAATAGAGACCATCCTCGCAGGGGGCTGCAAGGAATGGCTAATGTTTAGTGCATAGCTTTATCACTATGATGGATCTTACCACATGCCCATATGTCCACTGGTTTTCCATACGGATCTTTTCTTAAGACCTCAGGGGAGAGATAGCCTGGAGTTCCAGCAAAGCCTGCCAGGAGAGGACCGACATGGAGCACATGCTGTACCCAGCTAGTAAGATTGGTTGGCTCCCATCATGAGAGCTATCGACTAACATTGACCTTCAAAAGCCCATGCCTCCCTCTGGCCTATGCGTCCCTGCGTCACCTCTATGGAGGTGGATGGATGTAGGACAGTGAAGACAAAGGTAGAGTAGCAGTCTACTGGCCCGTATGCTATAAGCAAACAAAGAGTGAGAAGGAAATTGGATTGGGTTACCCTCACCTGGCCTTGTGCCACATCTCAGTCCACTGCTACGTGGATGAGTTGGAAACGGAAAACCCAGATCTCGGCACATTTCACAGCTAAAGGGTATGAGACCCATGGCAGTCACCTCTCAGGAATTTCCAAGGCACCAATCACCATGAATCTCAACACCAGAAAAGATATGGCCCCAACCCCTGTTTGACCTGACCTAAACTCACCCAAGTTCAGAAAAGGGCTTGGACTTTACAACTGCCCCCATTTATAGGAAAAGGGTGACAAAATCCCTATGTCCCACCACCTCTAAGCAGTGGGAAAAGTTTGCATCAGGGTCTGAACTTTGCAGCTAAATGGATGAATCTCTGTGACTAACCCTGATTTGGGAGGGAAAACAAGAGGAGAGGTTTAGCCATAAGGCACAGAGTCACATTTTCTCTGTTGTCCCTATTCTACCAGTCCCAAGGACCCAGGGCTGACATGCCACCTGCCCAACAGTCAGGTGCCTAACCTTCCTCTGGTCCAGCATGTACAAGGGAGGCTGGACAGGGCAGTTAGAAAAGGGTAGGCTCAGAAATCTCCTTACCAAACCAGGCCTGCTGGTCTCCCTGCACTTCTATGGCCAGTCCGAAGTCGGCCAGTTTGACAGCAGCACTCTTGCACTTACTTGCCAGCAGCAAGTTCTCAGGCTGAGGAGAAGAGAGAAAAGAAAGAAGGGAGGAGCAGGAGGAAGAGAAATTTACATTAATTTCCTTTCCCTCCATCTGTTTGATTTCAGGCAAGGGCCCTGCATGAAAGCAGCCATTCAACATAAGGCCAGTGACAGCAGCCAAACACTTCACAAGGGAGGATGGAAAGGGAGACCCCTCAGCCTGACACACCATTCAAGAGCCACTCCAAGCCCACACCCCCAGTGCTGACACCAGGTGGCACTGACAGCACAGCCCCTCCAGCCAGAGAGTCCAAGCCAGCTGTGCAGAGAAGACAGTGCAGTGCATTGGACAATCCGCAAACATCCCACGGTCCCTGGGCACTGGGCAAGCAAATAGGAGAATGAGGGCTGCCAAAGAGCCCACATGTGGGACAGCACCTCTCCACACAGCTCGCTGCCATGCTGTCGGCTCCTAATGAAAGTGCCACTGATTCATGGTGAGAACCCCCATCAACAAGAGTTTATTAAATGCTCCCACAGATGGGAAACGAGACCTTCCCTGTCCCAAAAATGGGATGCTGCTGCTCGGTTGGTCCTCTCCCCGCCCCCCCGCTCCCCCCCACACCTTGCACCAGAGACGGGTCCCCACGGCCCCATCTCAGAGGTGCTAGGGAAAAAAGCCTGTCAGCCGAATATCTACACAAAACATCAGGAGATGCAGGAGTTTGCTGCTGTGCTTGGGGACAGCACCAGCAAAACATTTCCAGGGCTGACAAGATGCCTCACTAGGGCAGCTAGCATAGGGATCCTGCATCTAGCACAATGCTGCAAAGATCCTGGGGACAGCCACTCCGCAGGAAATGGAGCTTCTGCGGCACTTACAGGCAGGCCAAGGGTGTGCCATAAAAGACAGGGGGAGCCCAGATCCTTTATCCTGTCTGCTCAGGGCATAAAATACAGAGACTAGAGCTTTCAGAGGACACAATTCCCTGGCAAGGAAATGAAAAGTGTCCTCCAGCAGGAGAGGAGGCTGGGAATCTAGGAACTGGCTTGGACTATCGCTCTTAGCCATTTCAGGCCTGGTCTGCGTGGTCTCCTCTGAGGCCTTGTACCCAGGGCACACTGACTGCAAAAAGGGGCGGTGGTACCTTGGGAATACATGCCCTATGACCACTGCCTGAAGGACAGGCCCCACTTCACACAGGGGACAGCACATTGCCCTAGGCTAGGAGGCTTTACTGTGCAGCTATTGCAGTGGGAAAGTCACCAAAGTAGACAAGTCCTCACACCAGAATAGCCTGATGGGAAAACTAGGACCTCTCTTCCTCCCGGAACAAATGCCATGGAGGGGTTTTCAGAGCTGCTCTAGGTGTAGGGAGGTTCATAAGCAATGGGCCATGTGTGCTGATCTGCTTCTGCAGGGCAGCTCCTTAACGCTGGTTTGTAACAGAGATGGGCAAAAAACAGAACATCAAATACTGACACGCCTGTGCCTGTGGTTCTCAACTACCTCTGGTCAGCTACAGTGAGCAGCCAATGAGGGCTGAGCCCTAAGGACCAAGTGTTAAGGCAAGGTCATGGAGTAATTCACTTTTAAAGAAGGGAACCAGGCTGGCTGTGAGAAGGACAAGCTAGGCATCTCAGTGGCAGAGGTGTAATGGCACTTCCCGGCTTTAGAGATGACACAAGACCTTTCACATCCGTCCCCTGTAAGTGGCATTTGGAGAAGTGACCAGGGAAGGACTATATGACACAGAGAAGGTCTTGATGCTCCCTGGCCTTGAGCATTAACTCCCCCAGTGGGAACCTTTTCCACCCTTCATCACCACCATACAGCTCCCAGACAGCGGGTATTTGTTAGGTCCTTTGGAAGGTATTTTTGTATTGTGTTTCTGCCTAGGCTACTGTATTCTGACCCCCAGGCTTATGTAACCTTCTCACCCTACAGCAGAACAGAGCCAGAAGGGACACTCGCCACCTTGTATTAATCTAATGGAGCAACTTCTCTTCAAGTTCCCACACAAGACGGAGTGTAATGCTGGACGGACAGTCTCCAGGTAAACAGCTTTTACTTCTCAAAGCCGGATCAACCCCTGGAATAATAAGCCCTATGCAGGAAGAGAACTGAAATCTCTCCAGTGAGGAAGTATATGGTGCAAAACCCCCATGCTATGGCATGGGAGAAGCCTGATTCGGCCTGTGTTTTTTTGTTTTATTTAGCCTACATGGCTCGAAGGACCAGCTACCAGAGAACAGCAGAAGCATGTCACACTGCACAACCTAGGCCTAGCTCTAACACAGTGCCCCAGATCCTCGCTAGGCTCTCTACTGGCAGGCTAGACAGTGTCTTTCACACTAATGAATTCAAGCATGAACCCCTGACTGCCTGCCCCCTCCCCAAAGACTGATGCCTTGATCCTCTCCCACCCAGAGCTGCCTCACAGAGAGGCTGACAGACAGAAAATGGCTCAAGCAGCCCTTGAGCTATGGCTCTCCGGAGTCATGTGCCCTCTGGGGAAAGCCCAAGGAGTGGACAGCCCTTCAGGAACTTCTGCGCCCAGCACAAGCAAGGCCTCCATACATCAGCCACTGAGGCCCTGCCCTGCCCCAGCCACCGACACCATCTGCTGTCTCCCTGCCCTTAGTTGTGGAGGCAGCATTACCTTCAAATCCCTGTGCACGATGTCATGTTGGTGGATGTGATTCACGCTCTCCAGTATCTGGTGGATGCAGTGGCTTCAAGACCAGCAGAGGGAGAAAAGGAGAAAGAAACAGGGTTACATATACACTCTCAGCCATTGCAGGGAGAGTTCAGGGACTCTGACCAGCAGACATCCACCCCCAAATAGCTCCTCCATCCCCATCAAGTCCAACAGCAACTGCTGCCAACTCTACCACAGCTGGAATAATGTTGCTTAGCAACACGGTTTCAAGGATGGCCAACCATGGGCTTAAATGGCAGGGCCTCTCAGCCTCCTTCTCATCATCTCACTTGAACCTGCTTCCCTTCCCTTTGCCATCAGGCCCCTGATTTGTTTCACCAGCTGAGATGATGTGCCCGTGTGTGCAAGCAACAGCTCACAGTTGGGCCAACAAGGCCAAGCCACAGAAACACTCATCTAGGCCCACCCTGAGCCTTCATGATACAGCAGCCTCATCCGTTGAGGTGGGGATGAAATCTGAGCACTGGCCAGCGAACACAACTTTTGGAGCTGCATTTCTAACACTTTGCACACATGCATCCCTGCTAGGTGGGTGGCTTTTAAGTATGCGTCCCACTTTGGGAGTTAGAAACTGAAAACCAGACTCCTTCCCTGCAGAGCATGGTTCCCCTAGCTGACAGAACACCAGTGGCAGTCTAGGCATTGGCACCACATGTTATTTACACTTGGCTTGTCAGGGACAATGTTACACCCACAGAGCGCAGCGGAGATCACTGGAGGAGGCGAGGCAGCCTGCGACAGGTTCTCCGGCTCCTCTAGGAGGGAGGAGACGCAGCAACATTTATGTAGGTGTCATACTGAGAGAGGAAGCCTTGTTGAGGTGTTTGGGAGCGTGGATTTTAACAGCTCCTGTGGCCAGGTCTGTCGGAGGTCAGGTTGCTTGCCCTGGAGAAGCCAGAGTGCACAGTGATCCCACTGGCAGCTGTTTTCCCAAGGCTCAGGGGTCTTGGTTCCCTTATGGCTATTACAGCCCAGAAATGGGTGAAGTATTTTTGGGGGGCAGGAGGGGTAGGGGAGAGAGGTTTTCTGAACTGTGTCTCATTACCCCACCAGACCCTCCCAATGGAATTGCCAGCACAAGCTGCTGGGTCAGACTCTGTGAATATCTCCCTGCTCCCAAAACAAACCAAACCAAAACAAAACAAAAAAATGTATAATTAGAACAGAGCAAAGCCCAAGCGAGAGAGAGTTTCTGGCCAAAAATGGCAAAAGTGAGAGGTGTCCCAGGCGAGCCAAGCAAGGCAGATTGGCACGAACCTCACTCTCCCAGCCTGCTCTGGAATTCAGCTCTGCTTGGTGTGTGGAGAGAAAGGGAGGGTTTGCACTCACTCAGTGAACGCTCCCCTCCATGGGCATGGTTCAACAGGCCCAGCTGAAGTGGGTGGGATTGCACACCCTTACAGCAGACAAGAGGGTGTTGCAAAGGCATGGACAAGAAATAGGGTCCCAAGATCTCCTCTTCCCACAGCTTAAATGAGGGTCTGCCCCCTGTCCTTGGCCACCGGTGATGCTCTTGACTACCTTTCCTTAACCCCCTCACCCAGCAGGGGACGGGCGGCTGTGTGCAGGAGGAGATGGCCCAATTGTTACCCGCCCCAGCCAGGCTGAATGGACAGCTGATGGTATACCACTTGGCCTAGGACAGCACACCTGCAGCTGCCCCAGGGCTGTTAAACACATCCCCAGGGTCCCTGGATCCTAACGTCACCAGCTCCATCCAAGATCTCCTGCCTTCCTAGGTTTCTTTGGCCACCAGCAGACAGTTGCCTGTTGCAGCCTGTCCCCATGGGGGAATGCACTCCTAGAGCCAGGCCGAGACCCGAAGCAGTGCCCCAGAAATAACTGTACTTTGTCCTCTTACATGGCCCACAGAGTAGCTCCAGGAGCCCACCTCCCCCTACCTACCACCCCACATCACTCCAGCCTAGGCCCCCAAAGCTGTCTGGTCAGCACAGTTCATTTCTGCACTGCCATGTGCCTGCTGTTACTCACTTCCCTCCCATGGGCTCTTCCAAGGCTGCTGTCAGAACCAACTCCAGCAAAGGGCAGGATGGGATAGCATATAGTCAGGGTGAGGGTCACTTGGAACTTCACCTCTGCTTCCCTCTGGCCAAAGCTGTTGATTTCCCACTCATTTCACTTGCTCCATCTCAGAAGGCAGATGAGGCACACAGAGCCCACACATGGCCTGAGAAGGCGACGGGGTACTGTCACCCAACAATTAAGGACTGCTGCCCAGGTCCAGCATTTAGGGAAGCCCAACCCTTCAGGGGTGGCATCCAGTCCTCCAATGTGATTGCAAGACAATTCTTCCTTTTTCGCTTCACCCTTCTAAACATACCCTGGTGCCCCTACACTGGCAGCAGAGCCCAGAAATATCTGCAAGGGAGGGGAAGGGGCCAAAAGCCACACTGAGTCAGATACACTGAGGCTATGACCAACATTCCCTCTAAGGCGCATGGGTGAGTGCTGGCGCAGAAGCCGCCACTCACCTGTGCAGGCAACACTCGCCCCCAGGAAGGCCGGAAGCCGCAGCCCCCGGCCTTGTTTCTCCTAGCGCTGAACCTGGGGGCTGAAGCTGGGAGTGTTCAAAATCTCCCGCCCTGCAGCAGCTGACTGTGCTCTTGTTCTGGCTTGCCAGGCAACAGGGGAAGGGCTTAAGGGTGAAGAGTGAAGTTGCGGAGGCAAGGCAGAGGCAGGGATCAGGCTGAGGAAAAATGGCAGGGGGAGGGTGGAGGTAGGGAAAAGGGGTTGGGTCAGGCAGAGGCAGGAGTGGAAGCCCGCACGGGCAGCGGGGAGGGGGTGGTATTACAGGGACGCAAGAAGGGGTTGAGTCAGGCAGATAGAAGAGGGAGACCCTGCTGCAGGGAAAGCAGCGGGGAGGCTGCAGGAAGGAAAGAAGAGGTGAGGAGGCATAAGCAGGGGACCTGGTTCTGCCATGGGGAAACTGGAATGGGGTAAGGTTACCAGAGATCCAGCAAGTCCTCTGTCCTCCAGGCATTTTAAAAATAGTTGCTTTTGTCCGGTTTTTCACTACTTAAGAATGGAATGTTAAAGAAGCCCTCTAACAGCCCAGTTATGGAGCTGGGGCGCTTCCCGCAGCGGCTGGAGATGGGAGGTGGTCACATGCATGCACCACCCAATCACAGCTCTGCACAAACCAGGCCTTCGCAACTGAGAGCTCAGGTATCCTTTGAATGTGCAGGTTGTTTCTCCAATTCTGGCTGGATAGCTCAGTTTGTAGACACCTTGCTTCTTAAGGCTAGGGATGTGGGTTCAAGATCTGTGTATGTTTATTTTGGCCCTTGCTTCCTACAAAATGACTAAAATGGAGAGGAAAAAAATGATACTAATAAAAATGAAGGAAAATAAAGCCTACCATAAATAAAATTACTAACAAGGACCAATGGGACCAATTAAAAAAAACCACTAAAGGGGCTGGACAGAAACAATTTAGGACTTTTTTTTTTAACTGTAAAAATGGGCTGCTGTGGAAAATGAAAAATGAGTTAACTGGGTTTTTTTCTTTTTTTAACTTTGTAAGGTATTTTTCAAGTTTATATTTGAAAATTTAGTTTTTTAACTTTAGTCTCATGAACATTAATGAAGGGGTCATGAAAAACTTTCATTTAATGAAAAAGTCCAGTTTTCAGTTAAAGAAACAATTTTGTAATTTTCTTTATTTTAAAAGAATTTAAAAACACATGATATTGTGTAGTTTTAAAGCTGCATTCATTAATCGTTACCCATTTTCCATGACAAAATATGGTAATAACAGTTATATTAACACTACATTTTCTCCACATCCTCCAATGTCCTCCTCTTCAGACCTCCCTGACCTCCTTTCTGTGCTTTGGTATCTGGTAACCCTAGACTGGGGCAATTACAGGGAGGAAAGAAGGGGTTGGGCAAGGCAGAAGTGGGGGACCAGGCCACACCATGGGGAAACCAGCAGCAGGAGGGTTACAAAAACTCAGTTCCCAGATTCAGCTCCCAAAACAATCTGGGGACTTTCAGAGTGAGAGCCAAATTTCACAGCTGGCATTTGTTCTCTGTGTCAAAATCTCAGACCAAAACTTTAGAGTAGTTCATATCAGGATGAAGACAGAGCTAGAAACCAATCTTATCCAGGGAATCTCTCATGAATGCTTAATTCCCTTTTGCTAAAATCATTTCAAGGTGAATGTCAGATTTGGTTTGAGTACAGAATTGCACCTATCAAAGGATTTGAATCAAAGCTGATTGACAGGGGAGTCCATTTGCAATGTCACAAACAAAAAAACAAGGGTTTGTTCCAATTGCACTCTTTCTGTGGCTTTTGGCTAAGATCAACTAATATCTATTGAATACCTGAGATGTCATCCTCTTCCCTGTGCTTATAGGATGAATGTCAATTATCTGGTGTGTCTTTTCCAAGCTTAATATACCCATCTTAAATGAGGAATGAATAAAGCTATCTAGCCATAATGAGGGCAATAGCTACCATTTCAATGGCTTGTTGTAAGTGCGTCTATTGATGCTTTTAGGAAAGCTGATTGGATTTGTTCACATACAGTCCAACCAACCCAAGTTATTTATCACAGGAGGAATTATTTTATCATTCAATGGCTTTTTCCTGTTGTGCTTCCTTTCACTTCTCACATGTGTGGGGCAGTGGAGCCAGAAAATCTACTAATAATTTTAAGAACTGGAGTGGGTTACAATAATACACTACATTTGTATTCAACCCCGCAGATGGCAAAAATTTTCATGATTTGTTCTTTTTCTGCAGTGAGGGAGTGATGGCTATTCATTTTCATAGCAAAGCAATGCCTTCCTTTCAATGCTCCCTCTAAGCTGATGATGCAACTGAGTAAGTTTCGAAAGCACTTGTGTGAGCCAGTGGGCAGTGGGAAAGGGGCCTGACCTGGGGTCAGGAACGGGTGAGAACTTGCTCAGCTGCATCATCAGAGGGAACACTGGCTATGACCACTACAGGTTACATGCTGCCTTTGTGACAGAGCCTATGTGGGGAGCATTTATCCTATGACACAGCCAATACAGATGCTCTGCTCACTCTGACACAACCAGCAGGTAAAAGAAGAGGCTGAGGATGGATTCTCACCTGGCATCTGCTTCACTGTAGTATTCTCTGGCGACAATGTCTTCAAAGAGCTCCCCACCAGTGACCCTGGAGGGAGACAGATCCAGGAAGCTTAGGAGACTCCCCCCCCCATGTGGTGCTTGGAGGCACAAGGGGTACACCCCTGCTTGTAGGGGACCCCCACTGTAGTTCCTCCCCCACCCTACCTGAACCTCTGCATGCATTCATCCCCAAGGCAGAGAAAGCCAGTGACAGAAACCCCAGAGCACTAGCTCCCCGATTCAAGTCAGAGAGAGTAACAGCAGCAGCAATGGATCATCTCCCAAACACTGCAGCAGCCTCACACTCATGTCCACATCGCACTAGGTGCCTGGCTACCAGTTTCCCTAGCAAACAAGCACCAGCACCTGGCTCCATGTAACTGTACCTAGTTCAGATGCCATAAACACACTGCCCACACACATGCTCTCTCTCCAAATCCTGCTTAGAGCCCATCGTCTCTATGGCATGAAAAGGACACCTGTCCCCCTGAAACAATCTCATCGTTCTATAGAATTAGATGGCAGTTCCAGGTCAGAAGCTGCCATACTGTGTATGTCTCACCCAGGCCCATCCCAGGGGCAGGGGTTAAAGTAAGCTGGAACACACTGGAGCAGCATTCCCGGGCACCTAAAAATAGAAAATAGAGCCAGAATGCTGCACTCTGGGACCCACCATTTAAAAATAGCAGCATTCAGGTTCCTTTTTCTATTTTTAGGGTCCCTCCAGATGCTGAGCCCCTAAAAATAGCAGGCCCTGGAACGTTATTTTTGTGTGTTCCAGCAGGGCAGGGCGCTGCTCTGGCTGGGAGATTTTAAATCTCTCGCCCTGAGCTGGTTATCACTGAACGTGCTCAGTTAGAGCTGGCCCAGGGTCAGAGCCTCAGCCTGGGCTGGGGCTGCTCAGCACTGCGGCCAGGTAAGGGGGCCCTGGTGGGATGGTTCAGGGGCAAGTGAGCTGGCCTGGGGGGAGGGCACAGGGGAAGGGGTCGGCCCAGGGCAGCAGGGGAAGGCAGCATGGCGCAGCAGGGAGTTGAGGAAGGGTTGGAGGAGACCAGAGCCCAGATGGCAGCTGGGAGCAGTAGCTGGGGTGGGGGCAGAAGCTGGGTTGGGGGGACTGGCATTTGGGGGGAGGAGCTGGGGTAGTGGGGCAGGTGTGTTGGGGGGCAGTAACTGGAGTGCTTGAGGGGGTCTGGACCAGCGTGAGGTGGGCCCGGACTATCATGAAGAGGTCCCGCAATTTAGGAGGGTTCTGGGCCCCACCAAACTTTTCTTTAACCCCTGGGGGGCACAGGGGAAACTTGTCCCAGGCCCTCACCAAGGAGGGGGCCCCCTAACCTGGCAGGATGCATTTTTTTAATTGTTATTGATGCCCATTCTAAATGGCTGTGGCCTGGTAACAGAGGACTTGCAGGGAACAAAATATAAATGTCCTGGTGGCAGGTGCAGCTGGGCTGCTCACTTGCTATCTGTTACATTACATAACTGTATGAGTTTTATGTTTGAAACAGTGAGGGGGACCCCTCACATTAAATCTGCCTTAAGCCCCCTAAGTCCTCTGGGGGGCCCTGGTCTCACTCCTAAACACCCTTCTAGGCAGTTATGACCTCCATTCCCACCATGTATGCACATAGACCCCCTCCATCCTGCCTTCTGACCTCTCTCATACAAGGCACCCCCATGATCTCATTCCCTTCCGCCATGACCACGTCATACCCTGGCCACCTCCCTTATTCTCCCTCCCATACAGAGTTCATGCTGCAGAAGAAGCAGGAAGGCTCAGTACCATACACAGAATCAAGCAAGCCAGCACTGTATACCAGTTAATATTTCAAACTTCTTAAGGACAGCTGAGTTCTTGGCTCAAGGACTCACTGGTCTTCATCTCCTTGAGCCACATGAAGCCAAGTGTTATTTTGTTACACAATTCCTATCATCCCTAGGAAGCAGATATCTAGGAGCTGGGTAGGTACAGGTTCCGATGGAGACAGGAGAGGGGAAAGTAGCGAGGCTTCAATCATCTTTTATTCTCCTCTTAATCAGCAGACCACAGGTCTGTCTCAGCCATGAAGCAGCAAGCCAAAAGGAGGCACTTACAGATCAAAGACGAGGTAGTGGAAACCTTCTTCTGAAATACTGTCATGGAGCCGCACTGTAAAAACAGAAATGAGAAACCAGGGCCATTAGAGAGCACACAGGGAATGCCACATTTTCCATGTCTGATTCCTCCTCTTTGGCAATCTACAACCAAGTTCACCCAGTCCCATCCTGCAACCTCTTGCACCCTCCTCCCAATCACCTTGGAACTTAGAACCCTCCCCTCCCTGCCATCCCTTATCCCAAAGAGTTTATGACCCTGCTTTCCCTCTAACATTGGATCCAAGGTACTAGTGCTATTTAGGAGAACAGAAGAGCAAAGGGCTCTGGGGAAACACCCTGGTCCTCAGCATGAGAGGTCTCTGTTTTCACACATGCTGTTTCAGGAAGCAAGTTCTGCAGACTGCTCTCCCTGCAAAATCTGTTCAGGCTGACTTGCTGATACTGGACCATGCAGCCACTCCAACCATAACACAACCTTGATTTTAAAAGCAACCTTTGCACCAACAACTAGCTACAAGAGTGCTTTGTGGAGTCAGAAAGAGTTAACCAAAACGTAACAGCAAAGGAAGGAAAGCAACCCCTGGGGGAGGCAGGGATTTCCACCTGAACTGGGCATGAAAAGGTAAGCTGAGAACAGGACAGCTGGTTCCAAATGGCAGGAGCACTAGAGGAAAAAGTTCCCACTCCAAAAGCTGGGAGAGGGATGGAAGCAATCTAGGGAAGGGAAGTGATGGAAGGCATCTAGGGACCTTGCAAGCACAGCCAAGGTTATGACATGAGAAGGAAAACTCCTTAGAGACATTGCGAGACAAAGGTGAGGCCCCAGAGACCCTGCATGTGGGGAAGGTGGGCACCAGCAGTTTCTGTGCACTGGAGACAAGAGAGGATGCTGACATGGTGCAGCACTAGTCCACGCACGCAGAGTATATGGATGGAAATTTCAGTAGAGCTGGAGTCGAGTGCTGTAGAGGCAGCAACAAGCAGGTTTTTGGACAATTGAGAGGGAGAAGGAGAAGGGAATTCAGGGGCTAGGATCATAGAATCATAGAATCATAGGGTTGGAAGGGACCCCACAAG
>ML682070.1:358813-524070 GCA_007922195.1 Podocnemis expansa | reverse complement strand
TAGATGACCTCGTGGGGTCCCTTCCAACCCTATGATTCTATGATAGTCTATGATAGTCTATGATAGTAAAGGACCTTGCTCAGCATTTCATCCCAGTTCCTAAATATTGTGAAAAGTCTCATATACGCTACAATTTGTACAACACTGTCCCCATGTCCCTGGACTAGACACAAGCCCTAAGGGTAACCTCAGCAATTTAAATACCACAGGCGAATGATGCACATTCAACTAGAAACCAAACAGGCAGAGTAACAAATGTCTGGCTGGGCTGCTGTCTACAGCCAGGCCAGCTGGGGTTGTGATCATTCTAACCCAGCAATCTAGCAGGCTTGGACAGGTCACTACTGAGAAGAGAGAACTCCAAAGAACAGTTAGCCACCAGATAATTACAGTCTGACACCTGAAACTACCTCTGGTTATTCAAACTGCTCTAAACTCCGCATGCTTCAGCTGACTGGCTTCAAAATCGCTCTCTCTCGGCATTTCACGAAGATTTCTGCAATACCACCTCTCCTTAAAAATAAGCATTGCCACCTGATGTTTCTCCTGGTTTTTGCACATTCCTGGAGCTCAAACTATGGCTTTGCTCCTCTCCAAACAGATCTCATCCACTTAGGACGGAACTCAGACAGCATCTGGATCCTGACAAAGATGTGAATAATGGGTAAGCAGCAACACTAGGGTAACGTGATCATACCCATTTCCTCACCCCTTTCCTGAATGTGGGGAGCAAGTACAACCAAAGAGCTGCCATATTTGAAGGTCTGTAAGATCAGAGTGGTGGTGAGCATAAGGACCCATACAGGCCTTGGGAGCTCTATTTTATGGACCATCAGGGCAGCTGCGTTAGTCTAGTTCTGTAAAACAAATGAGTCATGTGGCACTAAAAGGCTAACAAATTTATTTATTGGACTAGTTTTACGGAGTGGTGTACAATCAACGCTACCTAAGACACATCAGGATACTACTTACTCAAGACCAAAATCTACTTCAATTGTGAAAAGTAAACAAAACCAAACTTCACCTTTCTACAATAATTCATCCAATCATCACAAAGCAAAGATTCATGTCTAATCATGTCATGCCCTCCAGCACTGGCATTTCTGTGAAAGGGAGGCTGACATTTCATTTGGATGACAGAAAAATTCTAGTTAAATGGTCCTTTTTAAAAACAGAGTGTCTTAGTGCTAGGACATAGCTATTCCTTCGAGCGCTGCTCACATCATTCAGTTACAGGTTCCTATGTGCTGCAGCGCACAGTAGCTTGGAAAGTCTTCAGCCTTAGCCTGTCAGGTCAGGACACACGGCCAACGCCTCCTCTGTGCCACGACCGCAGCTACATAAGTGACCGTGACCCTGACCTTCCCAGTTCCTTTTTCCGCCCTCAACGATGGTTTTGGATCAGCCAAGAAACTTGCGGAAGCAAATGCCTATCTTTCCGCACGAAATTTAAGATGCCTGGTTTCAAACCATGCTTGGGATGCTGCAAAGCTTTCCCATCGACGATCCTCACGAGAAATGCCTCGCATGTCTAGGTGAGTCGCATCTTGCCACGAGCTGTCCTATCTGCCAGTCCTTTAAATGGAGGACTCGCAAAGACAGAGAGTGGTGCCTCTGCACTCTCGCCGAGAGCAGCACTCCAGCCTCTGATGCCGCCTGAGCTGCGAGCGCTCCTCCAGTACCCCCAAGGGTTCGGGCACCGGAGTCTAGGCACTGCCTTTCAGTGCCGAGTCCAAAGTCTCGGTCGACATCCGCTTTGGTACCACCAAGGCACTAGTCATAGAGAGTGGCATCATCCCTGGTACCATTGATGCTGTGGGTCCCCATGAAGCTGTGGGCTCGGTGTCTCGAGACCTGGCTCTGGTACCAGCAAAGAAACCCAAGACAAAGGCAACGCTGACCTTGGTACTGGCAACCCAGTTGACGCAGGAGCCAGTACCGCCCACCCGCCCTGCACCACCCAGCCCTCTGCTGGTGCCACAATCTGGAGCTGAGGACTGCTCCATTGCCTCCTCGCCCCGACGCTCACCCCGGGACCTGTCAATACGTGTTCCCAGGGTTTGAGAGCCTGATCATCTAGCTTGTCATCATCTTCACTCCCAGCTTCCATTCGCTCCTCTGTCTCCCCAAAAGCCTCGGGGGCTGGCGAACAGTCCAGGAAATGGCACTGCAAGCATTCCCTGACATCCACATCATGGGAAACGAAGGGGTCATTGGCAACGTCAGGGGCAATGGGGCCTGTCTGCCCTGGCACTGCAAAGACAGCTCACACAAGCCGGGGCCGCTGTCCTCTGCGCTGCGTTGAGGCTGGAGCATCTTTCAATGACTGGTTGGACATGACAGCCGATGATAGTTCAACATCCTGGCACCGTTTGGTGCAGTCTCCAGATTCTTCGGACTTCTTGGTTGACGAACCCGACCCTGACTCTATTCAATGTAGTAGATCACGGGCTCGTTCTTCCTCCTCACCAGATGAATATACTTTCGAGAGGCTGATTGCCTCTAACAAGAACTCCAGCACACAGCAGAATTTGCTCCACCACATGGTGGTGAACCTGAAGCTGGAACTAGGGGTGGTCCAGGATGAAACTGAACCCCTCTTTGACGTAAGATGCAATGCCCCACCCGCCAAACTGTCTGTTCCCCTCCATGACGGGGTATACAGAATTGCCAGGACATGGTGGCAGACCTCATCCTTGATCCTGCCAGTCTCAAGGGCGGCAGACCGAAAGTACCACGTTCTTTAGGACAAATTCTCCTTCCTTTTCCAGCACCCCACCCTGGGGTTGTTGGTTGTCAATGCTGTAAACCAGAAAGAGAGGCAGGGCCAACAGAGTTCCACCCCTAGAAATAAGGAGGCGAGGAAGCGCGATCTGTTGGGCAGGAAGGTCTATTCCACAGCAGCCCCACAGCTTTGCATCTCCAATCACTCGGCCCTCATGACGAGATATATCTTCAACCTGTGGAGTGCCATGCAAGGCTTTCGTGACATCGTTCCCAAGGATCGCCTCAGGGACTTTGACATGATGCTCGAGGAAGGAGAGATGGTATCCAGGGATGCTCTGATGGCTACCTGGGCTGCCATAGATACAGCCACTCACATTATGGCATCCGCTGTGGTAATGCACTGCTCAGCTTGGCTCCAGCGCTTGGGTCTGCCCCCACAATTGCAGCTCATCGTCCATGACCTGCCATTTGAGGGCCCTGACCTATTTGCTGAGTCCACAGACACAAAACTCCATGGTATGAAGAACTCAAGAGCCACGCTCTGGTCGCTGGGGATGTATACACCACAATCTAGCAGGCACTCTCTGAAACCTCATCAGCTTCTGCAGCAGCAGCAGCAGCAACAGCAACAGATTCAACTGCAGAGCCCCTTCTCGAGGTCCTTCCAATTTCCCCAGCGCCATCATGGGGGCTTGGATAAGGACAAGGCCTGCTCGAGCAAGAATGAGAAGCCCCATGCCCCACAGTCTAGTAGGTGTGGATAGGATTCCGAACACTCGTTGGGAAGGAAACAGCGTTTTTGACAGTTACTGCAAGAGCAGCAAACCCACGACCTGCCTGGTCCCCAACTGCCTGCACCGCTTCACACACCACTGGGCCAACATCACATCTGACCAGTGGGTCCTCGAGACAGTCGCAGAAACATTCAGTTTCACCCAACTCCTCAGGTAAGGACTCTGCCCCCTCGTCCAAACCTCGGGAACCAGTAACTGTTCCACTTGCTTGAGATCAAATGCAAGAAACTCCTCTCCCTTGGGGCCACAGAAAGGGTCCCCAGAGGGGAGTAGGGAAAAGGGTTTTACTTCCGATACTTCCCAGTCCCCAAATCCAATGGGGATCTCTGACCCATTCTAGATCTCAGAGCATTAAACAAACACATAGGGAAAATAAAGTTCCACATGGTTTCCCTATCACAGATCATTCCATCTCTGTCTCCCCAGGATTGGTTTGCAGCCCTAGATCTTAAAGACGCTTACTTTCACATAGCCATACAGCCCCACCACAGGCAATTCCTAAGATTCATGGTGGGAGAAATCCACTTCTAGTTCACCTCTCTCCCTTTCGGGCTCTCCTTGGCACCCAGGGTGTTCACAAAGTGCATGGCACTGGTCGTGGCATACCTGCGCAGGCGGGGCATAAAAATTTACTCCTACCTAGACGACTGGTTGATAGTTGGGAGGTCAAGATCTCAGGTAGAGCTCCATGTCAGAACAGTAGTGAAGCTTTGCGGGTACCTGGGTCTCTGTATAAACCGAGCAAAGTCAAAACTCCGCCCATCCCAGGACACAGAGTTCATAGGGGTGCGTCTGGATGCTTCCAAAGAGACAGCATCCCTGCCCCTCTCAAGATTTCGGTCCATGTACACCATCATTACTGAGCTGCAGACATCCCAGGTGACAACAGCCTGCAAATGCTTGCAACTCCTTGGCCACATGGCAGCCTCGACCTCCGTGATTTGGACAGCATGCCTGAGAATGAGGCCTTTCCAGGCCTGGTTCTCCACAGTGTTCCAGCCAAGGCGGGACTCCCTCAACAAGGTACTGTCAGTTCCCCAGGACACTCTGGGGATATTTCAGGTTTGGAGGGATCCCCATTTCGCCATTGGGGGCATTCCCTTCTAGGAGCTCAGGCCCTCAGTGACTCTGATAACAGATGCCTTGGACTCAGGGTGGCGGCCCATATATCTGGGGGGCTCTCCACTCAAGGGGTCTGGCCCTACAGGGGCAGACCTCACCACATAAATGTGAAGGAACTGTGGGCCATCAGACTAGTCTGCTTGACCTTCCTGGACAAGATACAGGTCAGGTCAGTACAGATCCTTATGGACAATACCACAGCCATGTTCTATATGAACTGGCAGGGAGGGGTCTGCTCCCCGATGCTTTCCGAAGAGTCATGCAATCTCTGGGAGCTGGCCATAGAACACAACTTCACCCCGCTGGCAGCCCATCTACTGGGGGCGGACAATGGGCAAGTGGACTCGCTCTGCAGAAAGCCCCTAGCGAACCACGAGCGTTCCCTCCATGACAGGGTGTTCTCCCTTCTGATAGACAAACAGGGGTCACTCCAGATAGACCTGTTTGCGACACGGCAAAACTGCAAATGCTACCAGTTCTGCTCCCTCAAGTGTTGGGAGTAAGGCTCTCTCAGCGACGCCTTCCTCATCAACTCGTTGGGGCCCCTAATGTATGCCTTCCCTCTGGTCTCCCTGATCCAGAGGGTCCTTTTGAAAATCAGCATGGACAGAGCAAACATGATACTGATAGCTCCGGACTGGCCCAGACAACACTGGTTCCCGCTCCTGCAGGAAATGTCCGTACAGACCCCACTCTGCCTCCCACTGTGAGTGGATCGTCTAACACAGGATTCAGGGCACCTCCGGCACCCGAACCCAGGCCGCCTGCACCTGATGGCCTGGAGGCTCTCTGGCTCAATGAGCAGGAGAGGCTCTGCTCGGAGAGGGTTCAGAAGGTCCTGGTTGGTAGCAGACGACCATCTACCAGGTGCACATACACAGCCAAATGGAAGCAATTCTCCATTTGGGCCCGGGACAAAGGTATAGACTAGGGGTCTCAAACACGCAGCCTGCGGGCCGCATGCGGCCCGCAGAGCTGCCTCCTGCAGCCCCTGATAACCCCCAGAATCCTGGGGTTCACACCTTTCCAACCTTGGAGTTTTCAAATTCTGAGCCTCTCTGCAGATGGAGACCAAGCAGCTTCACCTCCCCCCTGCGTTATCAGCCACTGACAGGGAGAAGCTGAACTGCTGCCTGGGAGCTGCCCTATTCACATGCACCAGTTGGATCGTTAGCTGCCCTATTCACATGCATCAGTTGAATCGTTAGCTGCCCTATTCACATGCACCAGTTGATCATTTGCTGCCCTATTCACATGCAGCAACTGGTTGAGCAGCTGAAGCAGGCTGACCAGTCGAGAAAAGTCTCAGGTTGGGGGAAGGGGGGCCTTAACGGAGGGCGGTCTGAGCCTGTGGGGACAGTTCACAGGCGGCTCCATTCTGGGGGAACACCAGAAAGCCCCACCACTAGCCACAGCATGGCCCCCAGGTTTCCCAGTTGCTGGTCCCGGCACAGGCAAGGGGTGTTTCCCCCCAGGAGGGTGGGGTAGTGTTTTTTCTTCTGCCTGTCCCAGTGCTGCTAAATTCTGGCAGGCAGGGGATGTCTTCTCCTCTGCTGGCCCCACTCAGCCAAATTCAAGCAGCCAGGTGGGTGGGGGTTGTTTCCCCTTCTAGCAACCCCAGGGCGGCTAAATTCGGGTGGGCAGGCAAAAAGGGGGTGTTTCCCCCTCTGCCAACCCCAGCGTGGCCAAATTTGAGCAGCTGGTGGGGAGGGTATTTCCCCCACCACCAGTCCCAGCACTGCCCCCAGGGCCAGGCAGGGGGCTGCTTATTTACGGTCCTGTGTAGGGCTCTGACCAACCTGTTTGCACCCCGTCCTGGGATGTGGCTGCTCTCCTCCCCTCCTGGCTTGGGGATACATGTAGCCCCCCTCTTTTAAAACCAAAAACCCCAAAATCTTCTAAAACAATTTAATTTTATTTAAAAAACTAAAACCTTTATAAAAATTTAATTTCAATTAAATTTAATTCAATTTTAATAAATCAAACTGCAATTAATTTATTTCAATTAACATCAATTTGAATTCAATAAATTAAATTTTAATTTAATTTTAATTAAATTAACCGGTGGTCCTTCAGGGTTTGAAAAAGTACATTTTTTGCCCTCAAACCAAAAAAGACCAGGAACCACTGATTTATAATGTAAAATTTTAAGTCTGTTTGTTTACTCTATGTCTTTTTGATGATTTTGCCATCTTTAATGGAAGTAATCCTAAAAGGAAATGTGTGTTTTGTCTTTGGAAAGACTGTCAAAATTAGCACAGATTTCATGTTACAGTTTCAAAAAAGTTAATAAATTGACTTTTATTAGCATACTATAATACTCTTCATTTATTACTGTACTTTCGCATCACTGTTTCAGTTTCAGTGGTCCGGCCCTCAGGCCAATATCCTAGTCCTCACGCGGCCCTTGAGATGATTTGCATTTGAGACCCCTGGTATAGACCCTACGTCAGCTCCAATACACCTAATCCTCGACTACATGTTAAACCTCAGAGAAAAGGCCTCTCTTCTTCCTTGCTGAGAGCCCATCTAGCGGCAATCTCAGCCCTCCATAAAAGGGTGGACGGGGGCCCAGTCTTCTCCCATCCTACCTCCGTGAGATTCCTGAAAGGGGTGGGGAGACTTTTTCCTCAACCTCGTAAACCCATCACTCCTTGGGACCTGAATGTGGTACTCTGGGTGATGACAGAGCTGCCTTATGAACCCTTGGGCTCAGCCACCCTGCTGGTCCTGTCCTGGAAGGTGGCCTTCTTTGTAGCAATCACCTCTGCTAGAAGGGTTTTGGAGTTGAAAGCCCTCTCCTTGGAACCCCATATACGAGGTCCTACCCGGATAAAGTGATCTTACGTCACCATCCATCTTTCTTCCCCAAGGTGGCCACCCACTTCCACCTTAACCAGGAAATCTGCCTGCCAGTTTTTTATCCAGACCCTCAGGTTACGGAGAACCAGAGGAGATGGCATATCTTGGACATGTGGAGAGCGCTCCTGACTTACATCGAGGGCACTCGGCCGTTCCGCAAGACCTCCCAACTCTTTGTGGTGGTCACCGAATGCAAGAGAGGTCTCAAAGTTTATCTCCAAATGGATTGTGAACTGCATTAAAGACTGCTACAGAAGCTCAAACACGCCCCTTTCTGGGACTGTTAGAGCCCACTCTACCAGGGCCCAAGCATTGTCAATGGCCTTCCTTGCCAGGGTCCCGATCCAAGAAATCTCCAGGGCTGCTATGTGTTCATCAATACATACCTTTATGAAGCAGTGCGCCATCGCTCAGCAGGCTAGAGATGATGCCACTTTGGGCAGACCTGTACTCAGTGTGGGCAGACTGTACTCCACCCACCGTCCAGGGGTACAGCTAGCAGTCACCTGTAACTGAAAGATGTGAACAGCGCTCGAAGGAGAACGGTGGGTTACTTACCAGTAACCGTCCTTCTTCAAGATGGGCTGCTCACATACATTCAGACCCCTCCCATCATCCCTGCTAACAGAGTTGGCAAAGGTATATGGAACTGGGAGGTCAGGGCAAGCTGCAAAAAACCAGGGGCCAAACCCCTAAACCACTGACGGGTGGTACTTAAACCAGTCTCCCAGTCAGTAATAAGACGTGCTTCTGATTTCCCACTCTGGTCATCATCAAGCATAACGAAACAGAAACAGCACCCTTACTGCAAATCAGTTCCCATGGTCCCCTCTAGCCACTGGGTCTCTTTTATAGGTTCTCCTGACCCTAAAGAGTCAGCCACATCAACCAGAACAGCCAATCCTTTAGTAACTACAACTAAAGGTTTAATATAAAAAGAAAGCAAACTAAACATGAGAGATGTTAAAGAGTCAAAGTGAATCACATACATACAAATGATTTAGAGTCCATAGAAAGCAGATCCTTGAAGATCCTGTAGTTTGCAGATTAGTCCCACTCCTCTGGTGTGCACCCAGCAGCAGCAGCAGCTGGATGGGTCTCAGTCCTTTGTTCAGTCCGAGAAGGGTAGTTCCAGAGGGGGTGTTGGTTGCAGATAGACTGAAGACTGAAGACTAAAGACAAAATGGAGATGGGTCCCCTGCTTTTTATCTCAGAGTCCTTGCCAGATTAAAATGGCATGGGCCACATGGGTCAGTCTGGGTAAGTGGTCAAACAGGTTTCTTCTGGGGCCCACTGCAGATGTGAGCCCCCCTGATGGGAGCCATTAAGAGGAACAATAGTTTTGCAGATACCCAGTCTGGGATTGCCTTAAGAACAAATCACCTGAACGCACATAAAAACAAATAGATTTCTAATTCCTAGTACAGGAATGATACCTACATATAAACCATATAATCATTCTTAGCAGATTATATCCTTTCTATTGACACCAAACATGGTATATCACATATGGATTATTGCAAATATGAAATATTAATATGAAAGATAACCATAACCAGTTCCCTACACCAGTCGTTCCCAACCTTTTCTCTGCTGTGGCACACCTTGATGCCTTCAATTATGTCATGACACACCTCCATTATAAACTTTTGAATATTCAAACTCATGAATATTCATGGACAATGGCACACTGTTTTGGGAAATCTGCTATGTGGTATGGTAGGGGTAGCAGGGCAGGGACAGCAAGAGAGGAGAGGGGAGGTCAGGAGTGGCTTTATGGGGTGGCAGGATAGAGTGTGGGGAGCAGAGCAGGGCAGTGGTGGCAAAAGAGGGCAAGGATCACCATGTGGGGAGCAGGCAAAGGTGACAAGAGAGAAGAGTGGAAGGGAGGGCAGGAGTGGCAATGTGGGATGGCAGGGGGAACCTGGGGATTGGGAGGGCAGTGCAGGGAAGGATGGCACAGCACTCCCTGCCCCCAAGCAGTTCCGCTGCCTGTAGCACCCAAAGCCACCGACACTTCCTTCCCCGACAGCTGTGCCACCTGTGCCCACTTTCCCCACTGACACCTCTAGGGAACCTCCCGGTGGGGGCTGCATGGTGCTCCTGACCGTGGCTCCAGTGAACACCCCCAGCCGGGGCCACATGGGGCCACTGACCGTGGCTCCAAGGAACACCCTCAGCCAGGGTTGGATGAGGCTGCCGACCACAGCTGCAGCTCCAGGAGACCACCTTGTCTGGGGCCACATGGGGCTGCCAACTGCGGCTCCAACTCTGGGGACCCCCCCCCCCGGCAGAGGCCACTGACCACGGCTCTGGCTCTGGGGACCCTCCACCCCCTCCATGGGTCTTGGAGGCCCTCCCAATGCCCCCCACAATCCATTAACCCTCTTTCCCCAGCCCATTCTTACTTCTAGTGCCAGAACCAAACTGTGTCCTGGCTTTGCCTGCTGTGCTCAGCCCACGTGGCTGGGCTAAGCAGGGCAGGGAGATTAAAAATGAGCCTAGCCTCACAGATTCTTGCAGCACACTGGAGGAGCTGCCACAGCACATCAGTGTGCCTAAGAGCACCGGTTGGGAACCACTGCCCTGGACTCAGACAGCGTCACATTCTGAATACCTCATTTTGTATTGCATTTGTAGCCCATTTCATGATTTTGAGCACGATTTGCACACGATTCATCTGTCATGTACAAAAATAAATTTTCACATTAGGATCTGTAAATCTTGATGCCATATATAAGCAAACAAAAGTACTTTTTCCATCTAAGATTATAGAAACTTTTTAATTTTAAGACCCCTAGGACTAAAAGGAACCAGCGGAGATCATCTAGTCCTTTCCTCTGCTCTTACGGCAGGGCTAAACATTAGTTAGACCAGCACTTCTCAACCACTGTGTCGGGACAAATTACTGTGTTGCCACACAGTTGTAAGTGTACTGTGGAGAGCCAGGGAGATGGCTGGACTTAGTTTGGCAGGTGGGCTTGTGTGTCCTGTAGGGTCACAATATGCCATTAAGTATATCACAACCTTTATTAGTTTGAGAACCACTGAACTAGACCATTCTTGACCCACGTTTTAACTCACCAGCTCTTCAAAATCTCCAAGGATGGATACTCCACAATCTCCTTGGGCAATTTGTTCTAATTCTTGACTACCCTGACAGTTAGCAAGCTTCTTCCTAGTATCCAACCTCAACCATTCTTGCTTCTTTTTGAACCCATTACTTCTCATCCTATCCTCAGAGGTTAAGAAGAACAATATTCTCCTTTCTCTTTGCAATAATCTTTTACTGTACTGGAAAACTGTGATGTCCCCACTCAGTTTCCTCCAGATTAAACAAACCCAGTTTTTCAATCTTCTATCACAGGTCATGTTTTCTAGATCGTTAATCATTTTTGTTGCTCTTCTCTAGATTTAGGTACTCCAATTTGTCCATGTCTTTCCTGAAATGTGATGTCCAGAACTGGACACTGTACTACAGCTGAGGCCTAATCAGCACAGAGTCAAGCAGAAGAATGACAAGACTTTTTGTGTCTTGCATGCAACACTCTCACTAATGTATTGCAGCATGATTTTGGGGGGGGGGGGGGGCTTACAAAGTCACACTGTTGAATTATATTTACCTTGTGATCCATTACAACCCCCAGATTCCTTTCTGCAGTACTCCTTCCTAGGCACTCATTCCCCATTTTCTGTGTGTGCAACTGACTGTTCTTTCCTAAGCGGAGCACATTCCATTTGTTGAACTTCACCAGGTTTATGTCAGACCATTTCTCTAGATCTTTTCAAATTTTAATCTTATCCGCCGAAGGATTTGTGACCTCTCCCAGTTTGATACTGTCCAGAAATGTATTAAGTGTACTCCCCACACCATTATCTAAACCGCTGGTGAAGAACTGAACAGAACCAAATCAAGAACTGATCCCTGCAGGCTCCCACTTGATGTAGCCTTCCAGCTTGACTCTGAACCACTGATGATTGCTCTCTGGGAATCACCTTGCAGTAGATCCATCTAGGTTGTATTCTCCTAGTCTGTTTATGAGAAGGTCAGGCGAGATAACATCAAAAGCTGTACTGAAGTCAAAATGTACCACATCTACTGCTCCCCTATTCCACAAAGCTTGTTAAACCCTGAAAAGAAAGCTGTCAGGTTCATTTGACATGATCTGTTCTTGACAAATCAATGCTGACTGTTACTTCTCACCTTATCATCTTCAATGTGTTTGTAAAATGATTGCTTAATTAATTGCTCCATTATCTTTCCGAGTATTGAAGTTAAACTGACTGGTCTTTCCCTGGATCTTCCTTGTTTACTTATTAACAGATGAGCAAATACAGGGCCATGTTCCAGCCTTCTTGAACCACACCCATCCTCAATGACTTTTGGAAGACAATCACTCACAGCTGTCTCCTCAGTCAGCTCGGGATGTCTTTTGTTAGGCCCTGGTGAATGTAGCAACTGAATGTATGTTTTAATGAGCCTGATCTCTGAAAAGCTGCACTCAAATTTACAACTGTGAGCAGTGGTGTGAACAGAATCTGCGAAGCTACCCACACGTTAGTGAAAGTATTCATACCTCTCACTGACTGAAGGGTGACACCCAGTCCCTTACCCGTGAGGGTCTGGAGGACAACATTCACAAAGCATCAAGGAAAATGTCATTTTCAGAAAGTCTGGAAGGTTCTGGAAGATTCTATAAAGGTCCAGAACATTCTAGGATGTTGGTGACAAATGAAACCACATGTGGAACACCTGGAACGTTTAATGTCAAACTTTCTATGTCACCAACACCACATACAGCCCCGTGAAGATGGCATTCGTTGAGTCTGGCCTTCCAGGCGGTCACCTTGGTCACCTGCTCCTAGATCTACCCATCTGTGCTACCCAACAGCTACAAACCCTTACAGCAATATAACACGGTGCTCCTACTGGAACAACCCACACATGATTCAGCACTGCCGTCAGCAGGCCTGAGACACCAGCACTGTGCGAGCTCTGCCAGCCTGCTGCAAACAATCCCCATTGCAATCAACAGCCCTAACATGGCAAAGAGGAAGTGGTGTAAATGCAGCTGAAGGAGAGAACACACTTCTGTAAGATACCATTCGCTACCTAAAACAGCACACCGCTTCAGCAAGTCCTCATGTCTTCTCATTACAGGCTCATCCTGATCCTCCAGGTGCCATTGCAAGCTCCAGGGGGGCAGAGTTAAGGTTGTAGGGCTAGGCAGGGCTACACCTCAGCTCTCAACTTCTTGGTTTTTAGGGCATCCAGAGTTCTGAAAGGTTCCAAGGCACGGCCATGTATGCCTAACTGTGTTTCCCAAGATTTTGGGCAGTGATCACACACTGCTCAGAGCCAGTAAGCTGTAATGGAGATTCCTCTCCCCTGTGTTGTGGTAATTGCAGCACAGCAACTCCTTCCAGCTAAGTGTTAGGCCACATTCGCTGATGTCTTGGATTTCTCCCTCTTCCATCACTAGCAGGGCGATGTACAAACAGGGGAACTCCATTGAGCTTGGGGTCAAAAGACAGACAACACTGGCCAGCTGCCAGCAAATGGGGAGAAGAGGTGGAACAAAATGAGCTGTGAAAGTCTGCCCCACCCACTCCCTCACCCCAAGTAGCTGTCTCATGTTAGCCAGAGGATGATGAAACTACACATACAAACACACATTGCCAGGCAGACAGCAAACTGAGCACTATCATCTGTAACGATGCAACAGACAAGTGAACAGGCACAGATGGCTACCGCCTACATCTTATCTCCCCACTTGCTGCCCATCCTCACAGCCTGAGAGACAGATGCTGCCCTGCCACCTTGATAACTGGCCGAGCATCAACACTTTCAGCAAAACTCCCACCATGCAACGCACCCTCTCCGGCTAGGAGCCTACAGGGACCCTGTGACTCCTAAGGCAGCTCATTTCCCATTCCAGCTGTTTCCCTAAGTACATTAAACATGTAGAATTCGGCTGCAGCTGTTTCGGCTGCTTCCGGAAGGACTCTACTTTTAATTAAAAATATGCTATTAAAAAGCATTAAAGTGTGTAATGAAAAGAATCCTCTGGAAGTCATCTTTTCCAGCATCTAAAGACCAGCTTTGTCAGAGCGGTAACAAACAGGAGCAGGATGGGTAGTGTCAGCTCCTGCTAACCAGTCCCGTGATGATGGTGTCTCCCCACACCCTTCTGGCTCTATGTGAGAGAGATTACAGGTGACAGTTTGCAGCTTGCTCCCAAACTTTTCACACCAACTGAACTTTGGAAGCCCCAGAGAACAGCAGTGCATTCCTTCTCAACACCCAGTGCCTCTCAGATAGGACCAAGCCCCTGCAGACACAGCAGAGGGAGGAGCAAGAAGCGCTGGGCTAGGCTAGCATGAACAAGTACCAAAAACAAACAAACAGAAAAACCTTTTATGCACTTCTTATGGTCAATGAAACGCATAACAGCTCCAGCCCTGGAGAAAGGGTAAGAAAGTGTTACTCCTGTCTCGATAGGACTCTGGCAAGAGAAAGTTCTACAGAGAACAGAATCTGTAACCCAGAACAGCCTGTAAGACAGCAAGCCAGTTTCCTTCAGAGACACACTGAAAGGTAACAAGAGATAATACTTCATTTAATAGAAACTATACTCATGACAATTTGGTTTTAGTCAACTTCTTTTAGCGTACCTCTTCACTGATAGCGGCAAATTCAGATTGATCTTTCTGTACTGATTGAGAGGTCAGTGAAGACCTGCTCAGCCAATCTGGAAGCTGACACATTAAGACTGTGTTCCCCAAGGAAAGCAGTGCTGAGTGAACAGGAGGGCATCTCCCCTCGACTCAGTGCAGTGGAGACACTGTGATAAGCAGGCATTAGAAAGTCGATGTGATATGCGCTAATTACTGTATGGCAGTGGTCGACAAAATTGACTCACAGCTAGGCACCAGCAATTTTACTTTTGGTCACCAGAGGCAGCTCCTCCATTACACTGCTGCACTGGAGCTAGATGACAGGCTACTAAGACTGGGTGCCAAAACATAGATTTGTCAAGGCCTGCCATATGCAGCTTGTGTATCTCCCTTCCAGAGGCGGTCTTAGGCAATTGGGGGCCCTAGGCAAAGGCCCTTTATAGGGGCCCCTATAAACCCCCAATGCTGCCGTCACTGGGGCCCCGGGCCCCCAATGCCGCCCTAACCTCCCCACCGTCCCAACCCCCAAGCGGGGATGCAGGGGCTGCAGACCTGTGGCCTGCCAGGAGTGGGGCCCCCTGAAACGGCCTACTCCAAAGAGTTCGGGCCACTTCACTCGCGGTCACCCCATGCCTGAAGAGAGGCCGCCTCACCCCCAGGCCCTGGATCAGGCCCGTTCAGGCCTGGGCCAAAGCGACCCAAACTCTGCGGAGCGGGCCACTCGAGGACGCCCCACTCCCAGGAAGCTGCAGCTCTGTGCTGGCCACTATCCTCCCTTCTGCTGGGGAGGCACAGATGGCTGCGGGTAGGTAGGGAGCGCTGCTCTGCCCCCACTGCAGAGACACCATGGAGGTGGCATAGCTTCTGACCCTGGCAGTCCGCGGTCCTCCACTCCCCCAGCACCCAGGGAGTGGTAGGATAAGTGAAGCAGGCGAACACTACTGGGTCCCCTTACTGCTCAGGGCCCTAGGTGACCACCTGCTTCGCCTATCCCAAAAACCGCCTCTGCCTCCTTCTACTGCCCCTGAAATCCACAGCCAGTGTAGACCTGGCCTCTTTATTTTGCAACTTCTGCCCTCACAGACTCTAGTTCAATATCTCAACACGTAACATATCCCTAGCTCAATCCTGTGGCACACTTATCCCATTTCAGGTAAGCCCACTACCCAGCAAAGTTAGAGAGTGCTAGAAATGGTGGGTGTGAGTATACTCACGCCCAAGGCGCAAAGCAACCTCTGAAAGTGTGTTTTGAAATGCCTAAGTTTGCTTGCTTTTTGCATTGACCAACAAAGCTAGATGGGTCAGGCATCCTGTTTCCCAGCACTTTCCCTTCCTTTCTAACTTGCAGTGGTAGCTGAAATCACACACTGTTTGGGAAATGTTTTGAAATATATTTCTTTCTGAAAAACCTGAAAGAAATGTCTATTCACATTAGTTTTCACAACTTGTTTAAAAAGGCTGCATCAAACCCTGGATCTACCCTACGGCCTCTCATTAGTCTCCACTCTCAATGGGGTTGAAGCTATGTGTGTTGCTAGTCATGTTCTAATAAGGTTTCCTTGACTTGTGCGAACTGACTTTTTGTCCTATGAGTATTGTACCAGACAGAGCAGGATGTAAACAGGCCCTGTCTCTATGCCATAGGAGAGTTTTTCTAGCATGCGTCTCGGAGAGGAGTCTTTGCTTATACTGCTCAAGGAAATTATGCTAAACCCCGTAAGGCTGAAGCAATCACCAGCTTTTAGATACATTTGTTGCTTGTATGATTGCACCTGACCATATTTGCTATGGTCATTTGATAGAAGCAGCTACTTAGGTTTTATCTCCATCTTCTAGTCACTTTCATTTGTTGGGGCAAAGGGGTTGCTCCCTTTTCTGCCCTTTCCAATATTTCAAGCCTGTAGCTAACATTTTGGGCTCCTATCCCAATATCCATTTTAGGGATTTCTTGACCGCACAACAAAATCCACAGTGCACTGTTTGGTTAATGTCACTCAGAGCCCCAACTAGCACAGAGCTGGCCAGTAGACACACTTTGGCCAGCCCCCAAGAGGAGGTGGCAAAGAGAAAATCCAGCTCCCAAGATGCAAGAACAAACTAGTGGGGAAAGTAATGAAGGGAAAAGGTAAATCAATCAATCAATCAATCAATCAGAAACACAAAAGGGATGAAGGGAGCCAGTTCTTGGCCTCTCTGCAGCATACATGGAAGATATTCATCAGCATCCATGGGGGAAGGGGGCAGGGAAACATAGAGGTCAGATGTCACAAACTGGGAAGGAGGGAAGTGCTCTCCAGCTGAGGTGGTGTTGGGCATTTTGGGTGGAATGGGGAGTGAGGAATGAAGTGGGGGAGCCATCACTGTTTTCACCCTTCAAGCACTCTCAGGAACTATACCAACTCAACTTCCAAGGCAGAGGAGCTGGGAAAGCAATGAACTGCGTATCTTACTACAGACTTAACCTCACCCCATACTCCCGCCCCCCATCATTCCCTCTCACCAACAGGTTCACACAGGAACAAGGAACACAGCCAGCACCCCCACCTCCCCCCGGCAGAAACACAGTTTAAACAGAGAGCCAAATTCCTCCCCCGTGTTGCACCAAAGAAGTTAATTGAGCTCTGCTAAATGCCAATTTGGGCAAACTGCAGAAATATACCCAGAGCTGGCATTTTAACTATTCTCTGCACACATAGCATCTCTTCTGACCCAATTTCAAAGGCAGCCTAGGCCTCCACAGTCCACAGCAACTGAACTGGCCCTTTATAGCAAACGCTGTCAAGAGTGTTGCTCTGTTAGAACGGGGGCAAATTGGAATGATCTTGTTAAAAAAATGTGGTGGGAAGATATTCTAAGGCAAAAAACCAAAGAGGCTCTGGTTAATGGGGAGTATGCTACTCAAGAGCATAAGGCGGTGTGAATTTCGGGCTCAAACCAGCAGTCCTTCAAGTTGGTATCCAGAGGTGGCCAGTTCCTGATATCTCCTAGACAGGAGAAATCACCCTACAACATTTCCAGCTAATCATGCAGTGCTGTATACACAAGGAAAATCCACTTCCTGGGCCCGCCAAAATCCTCACCTTTGAGCACCACAGTCCTGGCACACACAAACTGCAAGTATTACTTACATAGCCACCAACATCTTAGACTGCCTGGGGAATGGACATCTAATGTTGTTTTCCAGGTGATAAAGGAATAACAAGCTCAGCAGGATCAGAGGAAATCAAGTTTATCCACAACTGATTTCCCTAGAGCTTCCCCCAAATCTTGCAGAGGGAGAAAAACAGAGGTAGACAGCAACAAGATACAACAGTTCTACATGGAAAAATTATCAGGACCAGGGATATTTGCAGGGAGGGAGAAGCACAGACCACACTAGTTCTGAAAGGGACTGAGGACAGCAATTTGAAGCATGAGCTTTCATTGAAGAAAATCCTACTCTGTCAGACACTGTTTTGCTGTTTCAGTGTGACCTGTTCTCATAACCTACACCTCCCTGCATTTATTTCCTCCCATTCTGCAAGTTCCCCCATCTTTAAAGCATCTGATGAAGTGGGATTTTTCTCCCACAAAAGCTCATACAATAAATAAATTTGCTAGTCTTTAAGTGCCACAGGACTCCTTGTTCGTTTTACTGAACTAGACTGAAACAGCTGCCCCTTTGGAACTTAGCAATTTGAAGGTGTTTGGAACAACAGAGTAAAGCCTAGGGCAAAAGTGAAGCATACAGAGTCATGCAACTGGGAGCACATTAGGAAGGGCCACACCCACTTACTATTTGTACTATTCCCATAGTTCCTTGGGCTGTCAGTTCTGGAGGCCATGATTAGCAGAGAGGGGAAAGAAACAGAAAGCAGAGGAATGCAACAAAAGTGATCAAGTGTGCACCGAGGAACAAGGATTTTAAAATGTTTGAATGGTTTGCTTACACTCTTTTGAAGCAGGGAGGACAGTCTATAGTCAGTCAAGAGATGGCTATATAAGATACTAGGGCCCTGGATTTAAAGGGTAGTGCCTTCAAAGATTTCCCACCAAAGCAGGTTTGGGAGTCCTTGTGCAGGAAAGGCCATGTTCAACAACAGGCAGCTAAAACCTGCTCTGAGCTACACTTTTAATTATTCTGGTGACCACCTGAAGCCGTCTCTCCATCCAGGACCCCAATCCCATTCCATCTTGACACCCTGACTGAAAAGAGTTGCGCTGCTGTTTGCAAGGGCAGGAAATGGTTGAGAAGCCATCCTCTACGGTAACTGGGAATAGAGGGTGACCTCGTCAGTGGGCTCTCTTAGAAGCAACCTCACAACTGGACAAACTCCACACCTGGTTTGACAACTGAGCTACAGTTAAACGGAGTAGCAAATGCATGTTTGTAAAAAGAGGCACTCAAGTTGTTCAGTAATGAGAAGAGAGCGGAGCCTGCATACCCTGGCTGAAGAGACTGGCTGCAACTCTGCCAAAGACAGCTTGGTTATGCAACTCTGAACAGAGAAAACAGGAGGGGCAACAAGATGGTAGCTTAAAAAACTGGTCTCTAATTTCCAAAGAAGAGAAAGGAGTTTTGTGGGCATTTAATGTAGACACAGCCAGGGGCGTTGCTGGCACTGGGCACATAGGGCACATGCCCCGAATCCCAGTGCTGGTGCCCTGGGTCTGGCAGGCTCCCAGGTCTCTGGCCCAATCGGGCCAGAGATCTGGGTCCCAGCTGCGCACGGCTGCAGCAGCCCCATCCCCAGCTGGGAATCCAGGGCTCAGCCGCACACGGCCACAGAGGCCGCTCCTGGCCGAGGCCCTGGCCCCATCCCTTGCCGGGGATGTGGGGCCCAGCTGCCCGCGGCCGCTCCCGTCCCTGTCCCCAGCTGGGGATGTGGAGCCCAGCCACCCACGGCTGCTTCCAGCCCTGTCCCCGACCAGGGTGCGTGGCCCGCATGCTGGAGGTCCCTCCCTGGGGCAGCAACGCCCCTGGACACAGCTCTGCAAAACTTCCCAGATTTGTGTGAATGACCTCAATCGCAGATCAGCCAGCGAAGAAAAACATCCAACATTCTTATGCAGGCCAGGCTCCCTCTGACCTCTGTGGGAGTTTTTAATAGGCCACGCCCTCTCCTATTTATTTCCAACCCCTCTTTGTGAGTCAGTCAGATGTGCTTTCTCTTTGAAACAAAGGAGGAAAGTGAAGTGGTCACCAATTAATCCCCATCTCATTAGACTGCACTTAACTGCCACTCCTGGCTAGCACAGAGCAACCTATACTAGTGCAGTGTGAATCGAGTTTGGTAGTCTTCAGAAAGTGTTCAGCCCCTCCGATGCCTAAAGCAGTGTGGACAGGTTTCATGGAGTCTTCCTGCCCAGTAAGCCACACCCACCCAGAGATTCCCAGAGCACAGCATTCCTTCCCACTGAAAACAGCAAGGTATAAAATAGATGGTTAACAGAAAGCCAGACCCATTTGGATGGTAGCCAGTTGACAGTGCTTGATACATTGCATTAGAACAATTTGATTTTGGAAAGCAAGACTTTCTGGAAGTTGCCTCAAGATCAATCTATTACCTCCAGTGGCTGACGAGGTCTCTGGACTGCAGAAAAACTAGACTGAAACACTCAGCCCCTCGAAGCACTATGCCACTGGGTGTTACCTCAGCCCCAATCACTGAGCAAGAAAACTGCCACTCACACATCAGTAGTCCACAATTAGGCTCAGATTCAGTGGTGGCATTTAAGAGAAATTGCTAGGGGGTAACAGCACAAAAGCAACAGGAAGGGAAATATAATAAGAACAGACATACATGGTCAGCACTCCCCTGTATAGTTTTACACCCCCAAATAACCTTTCTTTTATCCAGTTTTGGCACATTTGACAGATGATATAGTTACAGTTTTGTACTCTGGAGTTCCCGCATTCCCGACCCAACAGATGAATTGCAAAGCCAGTAACAGAGTGCCACAAGCCCCAAAGGTCCAAGAGAAGATCAACAAACACAAAGAAGAGGATTTAACAACTTCCTGATTTGCAGGCTTCAATCTGCAGAGCTTTCTGATGCCAGTGCAATGTCATCAACATAGCGCGTATTGAGACAGTGCAAAGAGCAGGGAATTTTAAGCTCAAGCAGGTCAGAGCGTCATGGATTTGAAGCTGGTCCCTGTCCCTGGTCATTTGGGATGGTCAAAGGAGAAAAATTCACAGCAGGAAAAAGATATTGAAACAGCCTCAATGACCATTTCTCCTACATGATTCCCAGCGTGAAAATAATGCGAGTCATCGGAAATTTGGAGATTAGCTACCAAAATGAGTCATCACTACACTGTCATGCACAAGACAACTTATTCACAGCAGCTAATCATTTTTAAAAAGTGGGATCAGAGGAAAGTATCAAGGATCATGGTTTAAAGAAGTCCTCCTGAATCCCCTAGGTCAGTGGTTCCCAGCCTTTGGGCTGCTCCCCCCTGGGGTCAGAACCCAGTTGTGGGAGTGATGCTCCTGCCAGGGCTGGATCTCAGCAAGGATGGGGGCCACAGAGGGCTGGACGCTGCCCATGCTTGCCAGCTGCTGAAGACGGCAGCAGCGCGGCTCCCCTCCCCTGCAGGAGCTGGATGGGAGGGGAATGGGGCCACAGGCAGCGGTGGCGAGACATTGCCGCATGCTGTAGCCGCCGCAGCCCCATTCTCCTGCCGGGAGTAGGGGCTGCCATGGCTATGTCCCCCTGCTCAGGAACTGCCTATGGCCCCATTCCCCTGCTGGGGAAGGGGTCCCTCTGGGCAGAGAGCCGCTGTCGTCCCATTCCCCTGCCGGAGCACGGGGGCTGCTGTGGCCATGGCCCTCTGTTGAGGGGGACCTGTTCCCCAGCAGGAGAGTGGTACAGGCCACAATCTGACCCTCCGCCCCCCCGTGGGCCAGATTCTGCTGCAGCACGCTGCCGCGAGGGGTCCCTAAAACTTTTTTTCCTTCCTTACGGGTCCTCAGCCTCACAAAGGTTGGGAACTCCTGCCCTAGATATTTCCTTGGGCTGACAGCATTCTAGAGACACATCACAGGATTCAGGCACATACAACCTCACCAAGGCAGCAAGTGAGAACTGTGACTGGGTGCTCTGACTCAGTTGATTTTGCATTAAAATGGCCCTGTTGAGTTTGGTAGCCCTAATCAGGCTCTTTGTTGTTGAGTTTCTGTTACCCACAGTGCTAAATAAAGCTTGTTCAAAGTTCTCACTATGGAAATATGTCATATTTGAATGCCCCTGTTTTGGAAAGTTGCCTTTAATTTTGGATCCCCTACTTGAGCTCTGAGTACTACTGATGAAGTAGACAAAAGAAATGAATATTGCAACAATCACCTTAACTCTGGCTCAAAATATACACTACACTCAGCAATCTCAAGAACACCAAAAGGAAGGCACAGATGTACACAGCACGTTCATCAAGCCACAATGGCCACACCATATTTTTGCCATAAATTGATGTTGCACACTTCCTTGTTCATCCACACAGATTTATACTCAAGGGATCTCAGTTGTGTTTCCTGTGCCAGCTGTCAATCAATAAACAGGAAATTTGTCAGCTAGGATATGGAACAACAGACCTCGAAAGAAGCAGTGTTAGACTCTGATTATTAACTCATCAATGCCTTGCCTTCAGGCTGTTTTTTAAATCAGTTTGGAGCAGATAATTGATTTAGGCTGATTCCAAATAACTGGCCTGCTTGTGGCACCCTGTCTCTCTTCTTCCTGGCCTTCCCACCTGTCACCTATGCCATACAGTCACAGCCATAGTCAGTGGAGATTGAGCAGCCTCTGTTTTAAAGGCTGCTGAGAAAGGCACATTGCATCAAGGTCCCTGACTGGTGGAATTCACTGGCCACCTCCATTGGCCCGAACTAGCCTGCACCTGCTGGCCTTCCAAACGCCCTGCAAGCCCACCTCCTTCCCTCGGCCTTTTGGGAGGCAGTGGGTAGCTGGTACATGGGCTCAGAAGGAAAGATGTTGCCCCTGGTAATGTGGGGGGCCCCTTCCCACTCCCCTTGCCATTTGTGGGAGTGGTGGCCTTTTATTTCCATATTGTTAGAAAGTGCCATTGGCACCCGGAGCTTGGATGAGCCCTTTTTTAGCAAGCACATCAATCCAAATGAAGACAACTGTCCACATCACAAGAAAGGGCCTCCTGTCCCCATCTGTTAGCTGTTTCAGTGAAGCAGCCACTGACCAGTTGGGTACTGGAGACTGAGCTACAGCTAATCCAGGATGAAGCATCCACCCTTGCGTGGCAACCCGGGAGAGGCCTGTGTCCCTGATCCCTATGCTGTCCCTGTCCCAAGGCTAGCAGGGTTAGTCTCTGGAGCTGTCAAACTTGGCAACAGGGCTCCTTTCACTTTTCATAAACATTGAAGGACAACAGCGGGCATAACACCACCACTATGGACTTTTGTGTGAAAGAAAACCCATGTCGTTCCCTAGGGCAACTATGAAATTTAAGCCCTCCCTATGCCCCACGCCCCTACAGCTCCATAAGAGAGAGATTCAGAGCCTGCCCTGCTTGAAGGAGGCAAGCTGGTGCTACTCAGTATTTCTCCCCAGAGAAGCAGAATTACCTCAGAGGAGTTCCTAGGTAGGCTCCAATGCTCTTTAGATCATAATAAAATACATTAATAAAAAGAATGAATAGGGTCCAAATTTTTGGCGCAAGGCAATTTCTAGCAAACAATGGCAAATTTCACTGGAACAGTAATGACGGGCAAACTTCCATGGAGCTTTGGAACAAGAAACAAACCCACTCCTGTTTCTGCTGTTTAGTAAATAACATGGGTTTTTTTGTTATAACTTGAGTTATTCCTGCCACACTCCCATATTTCAAGCCAAAGTTGTCCCCATGACTCCACCATTTATTTGTAGCCTGTCACTAAAGTCTTCAAAGAGGGCAATTCTTTCTGCATCTCCCCATTTCCCTGGGAGAAAGGAAATAAACCTGCGTGCAAGATAACCATGGAAACCAGCTATGTGAGAGACACACTCAGCAGAGGACAAAACACTTTTAAGAATGGAAACCAAGTATGAGCTCTTTTGTTTGTGGAGCTACTGACCATCTTGGTGAGAAAGGTGACAGCTTAGCCTGCTGTGTGTCAGACTGCCTGCCTGCATCCCCCACCCCCCAATAAATAAATACAGCCTTCCCAGGGTACACACACAGAAAGCACAGAGAGGCAGAAGTAGAGTGAATACAGCAGCTCACACCAGGCTCAGAACGCCAAACTAAAAGGCTGCAGAGGAGAATCTGGGACAGTTTTGTATGCAGCACAGGCCAGGCGGTTCAGGGGTCTATCGCCAGAGCTCCACTGCAAGCCTCAGGCTGGGTCCATAAGCAAGGACTGCAGAGAGGAGGAGCCACTGAGGAGGCTTGACTGGTGAATAAGGCCAGAATCTGACAGGTTAGCAGTTAGCATTCACTGTCCATTCCCATCATGGGCATGAGCCACATCCCCCAGAGGTACTTACCAATATTGGGATGTTTTAAGAGCCGGCAGATTCGGGCCTCACGTTCCAGCTTCTGGTGATCTGGGAAGAGACAGAAACAGGATGTAAGCTGGCAAATGCCAGACTATACACGTGTTTAGAAACAATGGGATTGAGACACAGTGAATCAGTGGGTTACCAGATGCCTGAGTGGAACTAAAGCTTGTTGGAACATGATATCTCCTGGAAACTCACCATGGTGCAGAGCAAGGCAGAGCATGGCTACGCATCTGCACATAGTAAAGGCTGTGAATGACACACACCTACAATGGTCACAGCTGGGTTGTCTTTCCAACTTGTATTTAAAGCAGGCAGTGCAGGAGTGAGCCAGTGTGGGCTCCTCTCTGGCATAGATGTGAAATACCAGTATGAGTTCCATGGCTTCTGAGGCTGGCCCTCTTTTAAAGGAGTGGTGTGTGAACAGATACCTGGGAACTCGCATGTGAAATGAGTTCTACCAGGTCTCAGTGCAAAATGACCCATAGGGTTTGACTAAACCTGGGAGTGAGGTTGCCATGATGATTGGGGTTTGTAGCCTGGCTCCTAGCTCTGTTGCAGAAATACAGCAGAGAAGGGCCCTCTGGTGACCAAAAATAAAAAGGCTGGTGCCTAGCTGGGAGCCAATTTTGTCAAGCCCTGCCATAAACTCAGCTGCCTTCCAGAAGAGCCACTCAGATAAATCAAGTCACAGTAATGCATGGAAATCAAGTAGTCCAGGGAACTGGGCGGGGTGGGATCCACCAGTTGTGTCCCCCTAAAAGGCATCATGCTTTGGCACCCATGCCAGGCTGGGACTCTGTAGCAGGATGCCAATCAAGCACTCAGGAAGTGCTAAGTTCCTGTAGTATTCCAACAAACAGGCAAGGTCAATTCAAGCAGGGCTGTCACCTGGACTAGAAGAGAAAAGACCAAAGAGAGGGCGAGAGGCAGGGAAGGGAGCTGCAGCGGCTCCACCCAGACTACCCAGGGAACAGAGGGCTTTTCCATCCAACAGAAAGGAGATTTGTCATTAAACTGACAAGAGTCTTGGCTCTCACCATCTTTGTGCCCCCAATCTGAGCAGCCCATGAGGGGGTGGCAAGAGAGCAGCATATATTAAACACCAGATCTCCCAGGGATGCAGAGTCCCAGAAAGAGAAGTTGCCCACCAATGCAAGGGAGAGGAGGAGGAAACTGGCACTGACCCCCCACCGTCCGTCCTACACTTCTTTCCTTCTGCATCTGCAGCAGGCTGAGTTGAAAACAGAGGCATCCCCCCTGGCCTGTCTCTAGCAGGAAGACCTTCCCCTTGGGAATAACACTGCAGCATGAGCAGGAGAGGGCCTGGCTGGATTGCAAGGGTTGGTTAGCTGCAGCAATGCAACATGCTCTAACTTCCAGGCTCCTCGTGTTCCTTCGCCCTACACCCAAAAGCCTCAGAGTGCAGTCCCGCTCCCCAGCTGCCACGCAGAGAGGACAAAGCAAGGCTCTGCACAGCCAGCTCACTCATGGGCTGGGAGCAGCAGCCCAGGACGCTGCAGGACTTTTGTTTTGGCTTCCCAATTGCTCCTGTGTAGAAATATCCTGATCAACACATGAGACAGAGTTCAGAGATGCTCACATCCTTATCTGCTGCCACAATGGGGGGAGGAGGAGATGATCTTCCTTTTACCCTTCCCAGTCCTAGGTATTGTTATATTTTCACTGTTTAGTCCCAGAATCCCCCATAGCAAGGAGTGGGAAAGCCTGGATGAACCTCCTGCTCTCAAAGCCTGTGTGGGGAGATGGTGCAGCGCCCTAAACTTCTGCCTGCATTGCTGAAAAAGGATGGGCTTGACTGCTGCCTGTGGTAGAATCCCTTATAACAATCAAGAGGGAACCTGTCACTTCCATGCTGCCCAGCAAGTTCTGCTCTGGGAGGGCCGGGGCTAGAACAAACTGGAGTCACATTGCACCTCTGCACCAAAGCGGTGGGAAACAGTGAGGTGGAGGAGCAAAGGCACACCCCAGCTTGAATGGGTGCAACTGAGGAGTTAAGAGATTAAAAAGAATTGCTGCAGGCTCTCTGAGAAGAGGCTCCCAAATTCTGCACAACTCTACCCCGAATGCCTTGCACCAGCATCACGGTCTAACTGAAGTTGCAAAAGGAGGAACTGAACAGAGACTGTTTGAAGAGGGAACCAGGGACCAAATGGTCAGAGACTGTAGGGGCCTAAAACAATTCCAAGGAAGCATGATCCCAGGCAGCACTGGGACTGAGCGCCTCCCCTGGCCAGTGAGCTGGAGAGGCTGCAATGCAGACCAAAGCTCAGAGCAGTCCAGATTTGCAGGCTCTTGCCAGAGACAGCACCACCACCTCCCACACTCTGGAGACCCTGTTATGATCGCACTTGTGGGGCATGATGCCACTCAAACAGCCAGCAAGCAGTGCCTCCGGCACCCTTTCTTATCAGCCTCTCTACCTAATGGGAGCTGGTGTCCAGAACTCAAGCTAAACTCTTTCCCTTCCCATGCAAGGATTGCTGGAACTTCCCCACACTCCCTTTCCCTGCTCTAAACAGCAGCCATGGACCCCAGGATCCTGCTGGGCACACAGTCCAGTCACTCCCATGAATGGGTTCTTGCTGCTAAGTCCAAGGACACAGGGAAGGCAGAGGCCAAAGTACTGAGCAAAGAGAGGTAGGAGCTCACCATGTGCTGCTCAGCTGCCAGGCCTTGACTGCCAGCTGACAGCATCACAGCCCCAAGAGCAATGACATAACTGCTGGAATGCCAGATGGGACATAAATCAAGAGCAATTACTGCCTTGAAACCTTACACCTCTCCCGGGGAGAGGGGGACCAGGCTGGTGACTGTGACCTCCCACACCCCACATCGGTGCTTGTGACGAGGGGCTATGACCTGACACCCCATCCTCTCAGCACACACAAGGGCTGGCCCCAGATCAGGGAAGGAGGAGAGTGTGCTAGTCACATGGTACAGCACACTATTTCTGGTCGGGGAAAGCATTCCACGTGGTTCCGTTTCCAGGGTAACTAAACAGGCCAAGTCCAGCACAGATGGGGGAGGGAAGGAACCCCCTGACCACCTGCAGCTGCTCCAGGCCCCAAAAGCAGGAGCCTTGATCAGCCAGCAAGCACAGAACTGTTCACCAGAAATGGGGTGGAGGGATCCCCCACTGCTGACTCTTGTGGGCTCTTGTGGGCTGAAGAGAGCCCTGCAACTCCTGGGCTCAAAAGGGCCCTTTTAACCCCTTCTCCCATGCCACCTTTTGGTCCAACTAACCCTTGCCCTGTAACACAGCCATACTTCCTATCGCATATTTTCCTAGTAGTCCTACCATTCTCCATGGTGGTCAGGAATGGAGCAAGATTACCCCAAGGCAAAGAAGAAAAAGAAAAGGGAGATGCAGAGATCAGCATTAGGCTCCAGGTGCCATGTCCACATCCCAAGAAACAAACAAACCACTCAAGGAATTCTAGAACGGAGAAAAGCCATACTGATTGCTAAACGAGCTTGCTGCTTCAGCAGCAGTGCTGAAAAGTAGCTGTATTTTCATATATCTGTCTTACCAATAGTTCAAAAGGCTAGTCATTTCTTCCATGGATCAAACTTCATAGATTTTTGCACACCATCTGTCAAGTGAGAAAATATGCCTCCCACCCTCTTCCAGCTCCCAGGATTGTAAACCCTTCCGCTAACAACAAATAAAGCAACACAGCCTTACCTAGATTGGAGGAATTAACATTTGAAAGCCAGGAGGCACTGTGGTAATCATCTAGCCCAGTGGTTTTCAAACTTCTTTCTGTGGGACCCAGTTGAAAAAAAAATCATTTATGCCTGTGACTGACAATTACATCTTTGAGCAATGCATTCCAGTCTTGTGGCAGTGGCAGCAGAGGGCACCACAACCCAGCCTGAGGATCTGCAACCCAATACTTGGTCTTGACCCACAGTTTGAAAACCACTGATCTAACCTGATCAGTGTAACTTCTGTGTGGGCTACAGCACATCTTTTGGAAAGAGCTTCAGTAACAATTTAAAGACTTCCAATGATGGAAAATCCACTGTACCCTAGCCAGGTTGTTCCAAACATTAAATACTCTCTCTGTTAAAAATTTGCCCTTAATTTCTAGTCCAAATCTCTATAGCTTCAGCTTCTAGCCACTGGATCTCATTACTTGTCTTTGGCTAAATTAAAGAGCTTCCTACTTCCAAATGATTGCTGACGCCTCACAAAGTTAAAGTAGAGGAGCGACACAATATCCTTCTAATTCAGTTGTACTGCTTTCCTCAGAGTTTTGTGCTATTCCACAATCCACGAAGCACAGAGACAATCACTGAGGAAAAAGCTCCTTCTAGACAACCAGCCTGTGGTGCAGTAGGAACAACACCGAATTGGATGTAGAGTAATATTATGATCAACAGAGACTGATTTTTTTTTTGCATGCACCTGAAAATTGAAGGGGAAAACTTATTTATATTCAATGTTCACATTAGGTTAGTGAATACTGAGATCTCTCTGCCAGACTGCCTCTAAGCAAGTACAATTACTAGATTTTTGTTCAGCAATCACAAATTTTAGATGACACCATCTCTCTTAGCCCTACTATTCTGAAAGCAGCTCCAAGCTAGTGAAAGGCTTTTGCATTCTGTTACTCTGCAAAACACTGCTTAATAACTAGAGTGTTAAATAACAGGCTGTTTAAAGAATTGTTTTAAAAAGACAAAACATATAAGTGTTAAAATGGTTAAAACATGTATTTGCCCTTCAGTTTTCAGGGGCTATCTAGAATGGGCTTTCCTATGAATGATTGTAGAAAGTCATGCTCTCCACTTCAGGGAGTTCCAACATACAAGTAGTTTCCCTCCGCTGAATGGGACTATTCAGGTGTCAAGTTAAAGCAGAAACGATCAGAGCCCCAAGGAAAGTGGTAGTACACTACAGCTTCTGGATCAACTGCAAGAAACTTCTATCCAGGGTGAGACAAAAAACACACATGCACACACACATAAAAACATAGGAAGCTCTGTGTATAGAAGACTAACGGAGAGGGTGAACAGAGAGAATTCCAGGTCTTAGCATCATTGGCCTGTATTGATAAAATTTTGATTCAAATATATCAAAAACCAAAGGGAACGGATTAAACAAAGTTGTATTAGATTTGTAAACCAACTGAATAGAAAGCTGACTTTTTTTTTCTTGCTATCAGCTTTTCATAATCATCAACCAGTGGTGCTGCGAATATGAACAGCTTTGAACAACGCCGCTAAATAAATAAAATAGATGGAAATTAAACTTCTTATATTTTGTGGTGTGCCAGAAATTCCTAAGAAGTGGCTTCTCATCAAGTTTGAAGAGCATCTCTGCAAACTTTGGGGGAAGATTAAGGACTACAATGGGGAAGTCTCATTAATATTTGTGCAGGAAAAATGACCAGTGATTTTGAGTGAATTACTTGAAGTTTCCAAGAACAGAGTAAAATAAAGCTAAATATTTTTTTTCATTTAGTAGCCAATGACTCCTAAAGCTATAGTCCTTCAACCGCTGAAAATAAATAACTCAGGGAAGAGACTGCACCAGTTTATGGTATCAACCCTAGAAAAACTGGATTTTTAAACCTTGTTTTGTCAGTTTCTCAGTGGGAGCACATAAGATGTCAGCTGGGGGCTGGAGCCTAGTGCAAGGGAAGAGTCAGGTACTTAGAGCCCACAGTTACGGTCACACGGTGGCAAGTCACTTGTTTGCAGACCATCACTGAGCAAAGCCCAAAGCTCTGAAAAGCCAGAAACGCAGAGTTAAGGCTGCCCATGTAATCTGAACCCCACTCTCCTACAGCAGAGTTCCATTAACAGACAGCCATTTCACTGTAGCCCTAACATCAGCCCCATTTGAGCACAGCTCTCCAGCCCCATTTATTACATCCCCCACTCCAACCAGCCTGCTCTTCTGCACCAAGCCTCCATGTTCCAAGCAGGGAACACTGCTGTGAAGATTTTACCCAAACGTTTCTATGGCTATTGCTGCACATAACCCAACCAACCTCCGGTGCTTGGAGTGAAGGACAACTGTGCAATGTCATGATGCAAGATTGGGATGCAGAGCGCTTGAGATGCACTGGTGGAATTGTGGAGCACACAGGGATTGGCACAGCTAGCAGCATGGGGGTGGGGGTGGGAGGATCATGTCTTCCTTACCTGATCTCCCTAACATCCACACCCCCCTTCATAGCACCCCATTCCTCTGCAGCCCTACTCTTCTTGCCCCCAATAGAAATGGTCTCCCAAGAAGCACCAACGTGTCTATCCCCCCCCACCACCAAAGTCTTTGATTACATTCCCCCCAAATTCAACTGCATCCACAATTCACAAACTGTACCATTCTACAGTCACATGGTCCACAGCTCCTTTTAGCCTAGGCATGGAGGCTGTGACTGATTTACCCTTAGTTATTTTAGTTGAAGAGCGAGTTCACAACCTGATTTAACAAGGCTTTGCGGGGGGGGGGGGGGTGTCCATAACTCAAGAACCATTTGGTCAAATGACTCAACATCAACAACCCCACAAGACACACCAAATTTCAAAACACCTACACTAACCCTTCGGATTTTAGAGCCTTTACACGAGGCTAGCTTTAAAGCAATAAAGCAAGAAAAGAAACCCTCTACCAGCTTTACTGTACCAGTGTTCCTGCAACATCAAAGTGTACATTTTCCAAAAGAGCAATCTTGGAGCACCCCAAGATTTAATGAGTGCCATACAATACTTTGCGTGAATTCAACGGACAGACCATTGTCATCCAGAGTTAATCAACAGTTTGATCTCTAAAGCCACATCAAAAATCTACCTAGGGACTTATTTTAAAATGGCTATTTTTTCGGGGGCTTAGATCTCTGGAACCCCTGGCCTACATGACTCCAAATCCAAGTCACTAACCCTACTCTTCACCCTCCCAAAGCGCACAAAATTCCAAAGAAATCTAACCCAGCATATAAAGCATGTCAATATCAGAAAAACTGGAAACCAAACCCTTTACCCAAGTGTCCAGACGCACCTTAACTAAAGCAACACCCCTGCACCACCACAGTTCTGTGCATTGCACACTCCCGCTTGTTGGAACTTCTCAGCTTTTTCGAACACTATGCTCTAGCTTCACAGCATCCTTCTATTACATGTAAGTACTAGGTAGGAATCACAGAGAAGGAAACCAAGATTTGCCCAAGGTCATCACTAGGAACAGAGCCCAGGAGCTCTCACTTCCCTTTTCTGGACACCAGATAACAATGCCTCCCAGGAGAATTATGATTAGGAAGCTTTTTCTTGAAAGGACGTCAGAGGAGAATGTTTTTAGACAGACACACAGTGCACAGGACATCTGCAACCCACAGCAGAACAGAGCTGTCAACAGAGAACATTTACATAATACCCACAAAAAGATATGATGAAAAAGGTCATTGTGCTTACTCAGCCTGTCTTGGGAGGGGGAAGAGAGACCAAGACAGAGAAAAGGGAAAAATATCGCTGTTGTGTTGTGATGCTGTCTGGGTCTAGTAGACTGTTTATGATTATTTTTCATATTAATATTTCATATTTGCAATAATCCATATGTGATATGCCATGTCTGGTATCAATAAACAGTCTGTAATCTGCTAGGAATGATTATATGATTTATAGGTAGGTATCATATTTGTATTACAAATTAGGAATCTTATTTGTTTTATGTGTGTTCCAAGTTAATTGAGCCGAGGCAATCCCAGACTGAGCCCCTGCTAACTACTGTCATATTAATGGCCCATCAGGAGGGGCTCCCAGCTGGAATGGTCCCAAGAAGAAACCTTTTTGACCAGTCGCCAGACTGACCATGTGGCCCAGCTCCATTTTGATCTGGCAAGGACTCTGAGATAAGAGGCAGGGGACCCACCTCCATTTTGTCTTTAGTCTTCAGTCTGCAAACCTGCAATCAACACTCTCCTCTGGAACTATCCTTCTGGGACTGAACAAAGGACTAAGACCCACCCAGCTGCTGGGTGCACACTAGAGGAGTTGGATGAACCTGCAAACTACAGATACTTCAAGGTCTCGCTTTCTATGGACTCTACATCATTTGTGTGTATGTGATTCACTTTGACCCTTTAACATCTCTCATGTTTAGTCTGTTTTCTTTTTATATTAAACCTTTAGTTGTAGTTACTAAAGGATTGGCTGGCAGTGTGGTATTTTGGGTAAGATCCAAGACTATATTGTTCTGGGTGATGTGGCTGGCCCTTTGGGGTCAGGAGAACCTATTTCATAAAGAGACCCGGTGCCTAGAGGGGACCATAGGAACTAATGTGCAGTAAGGGGGCTGCTTCTATTTTGTTATGCTTAGTGATGACCAGAGTAGGTAACTAGAAGCATGTTTTGTTACTGACTGGGTGACTGGTTTACGTACCACCCGTCAGTGGTTTAGGGGTTTGGGCCCTGGTTTTTGCAGCCTGCCCTGATTTTGGCACATTCAGAAGATTATCTCAAGAGGCCCGGGTCACAGTGTTGCCTTCTGCCTCCAAAAGGCCAACCTGAATGATTTGGAAGCCTGCAATAAACCTAAAAAGGTACCAAGTCCCAAATGAGTTAGGGAAGAGGCTTGAGAAATTGAGAGGAGGGTGTAAGAAACAGAGCCGTCAAGGTGCATTAATTTTTTCAGCCTGACATTCCTGCTATGCATGTGCTGCACAGCATCAACTCCCCCCGGCTCCATGGGCTCAGCTTTAGTTCTGGTTGCCTTGACTGCCTTTCACTCTCAGGAGACCTAACATAAAGAGGGCCTTCATTACAACTTTAGGCAGCAACTGTACACCCAGCTAAAGTCCTTCCAACAGCTCTCAGGGGGGAATATTCTCACTCTAGAGATTTCAAAAATGTGCACTCTTCTCAGCCTGTCCTTGTCCCTGTCCAAGAGTGAAAGTTTCAACTGGAAGTCCTAGGGAAAGCACAAACAAAACCCATACCAGTTTAAGATGATTCCCATCCTTGGCAAACACAAGCAGAGGGTGGCACTGAAAGCTAGGCCATTAGATGACTCTTTCAGGCCATCAGAATAAAATTTAAGAGGACAGAAAGAATAAAAGATTGTACAGAGCAACCATTAAAAAAACCCAACATGTATCCACCTGAAGAGGGCGAGCAGGAAATGAGGCAGGAGTTTCTGTGGACAAATGGCTTACCGTTGTCGGAATACACATGGAGTATCACAATAAAGAAAAAACATTCACTAATTGAGGGATCATGTGTTCTATGAATAGAAACCAACCCATACAGATCCAGTGTCTTATGATGCATAAGCTTTCTATCAGACAGGTAACCCAAACCTTTCAAAACGCAAAAGCAACAACATCTAAGATGTATGGTCTTTTTCTAATGGCCAGCTCATCAGGCCCACCTTGCAGTTACCAAGAGATGGGGAAGAACATGACGTCTGTCAACAAGTTGGTTCTTCTCACCTTAGGGAAAGGAGGAGAAGAATAGAGTTAGAAGCACCAAAAAGCCCAGATTCAGCTTGGAGTCCAGTAACCTCAAGAAACAGACCAGGGTTTATAGCCATCAGAAGTGGGGGTAGGAGTTTCAGCTCCCACACTTCCAGAAAGTATCAAACACTGTTTTGAAATGACTTCATGTGGGGAAGTGAGCGATTGTTGAAACACCACTTTGTAGCAACTGCCTCTAAATGCAAGTCAGTTCAGCAAACAGTGGCACCTCTTGTAAAGAAAGAGGCTGCTCTTTTTCTTCAATTTAGGGGAACTGCAGACTGAAGATAAATGTGTTCTCTAATAGATAGTTCCCACTGTCAGCACCTGCATGTACCAAGATGGCCATGAAAAAACCAATGTGAGCACTAAACAGAAGTTCAAGGATGGCCAACAATCTCAAAACGGGATGCTTAGAAGTCAAGCCTGTAAGCGTACATGTGGACAACTGCCACAGCCTTCTTTTCAGGCACTACAAGACCATAAATCATTATCAGAAGAGCTACAGATGTTGGAAATTTTATCATCAGTTTTAACACAAGGGCAGATGCTCACATGGGGTGCCAGTAGAGGAACGGACACACCAGGCCAGCAACTTAGCAGAACAGCAAGACAAAAAAGGTCCAAGTTTGTTTAGATGTGTTTTGTGAAGCTTGTGTGCATGAAGCATTGCCCAGTACTCTAACTCTATCCTGCTCTCAGAGTCCAAACACACTGAGTAAAGCTAGATTCTAACTGAAGGGGGAAAAGGAGCTGAGATCAGATACTCTCATAATTAAGCACACGCTGTGTCTCCGTCTGACGTGGCAGCCAAAGTCTGCTCAACAGTTTACAGAATCAAGGAAATCTCCCAGCTCTACTGCACCCATGTCTCAAACGACGGTACACATGACAACATATAGTTGAGCTGCCCTGTAATGCAGCCTGGATTTTGCTCGTTCTCCTGGCATGAGACAGAAACATATAATTGTGGTTGTTGCAGGAGGTGACTTGTCTCCCACCAGCATCTTCATAATCTATATTGCGTCTCTGAAAATAAGAATGGGAGTAATCCAGAAAAGGAGCAAACTCAAGGCAATCATTTCATTTTAATTGCTGTGATTATGCCTCAACAAACCCTGGGCGACAGGTCACCAGGGTGACCAGAATTTGTAGTCCAGTGCTTAGTATTGCTGGGGAAACGCATCAGAGCAGCACCCACTGGTGTCCAAAAATGGAAGTGCACCATCTTTACTAGGCAGATTCGGCTGCGTTTTGGCAGTGGATGACTTTTCTAAGCATCTTCTTTTGAAACCAGGCACCTAGCTGCCCAACAATTTTGTCAATCCCCTGCATTATGCCAATCCTAGAGACAGCAGATTTGTACCAGCCACTAAGTTGAGTTGTTGTAAGATGGGAATCAAATTAGCTACAAAATCTATTTGATGCTAGAGACCAGGCATGGACAAACTGTGGCTCAGGAGCCGCATGCGGCTCTGGAAAAAGCGTGGCTCGCAGAAGAAAGCCAGAGGAAAGCAGCCCCAGCCTAGGAGTTTTAAATTTCTCACCCTCAGCATACTCTGAACATGCTCAGGGGGGAGCCCCAGCCTGTGCCTAGCCTCCAGAGCAGCCAGGAAAGGGGGTCCTAGGGAGATGGGGGTCATCCTGGGGGAGCCAGCATCAGAGCCTGGGGGTTAGGGAGAGGGCTGGGATGACAGAGAGAAGCAGTGACATGGTTGGAAAGGGCGGGGGGGGGGGGAGAAGCCAAGTTTTACTGTATAGGTAGGCCTAGTTTTCATTGTAACCTTAAGTAATTATCAGAATCTGATATTAGTAGGATCAATATTTGCCATCTTTTCACAATAAAATTAAAGTGTGCAATGAATTTTAAAGTAGGTAAAATATAGCTATATGTCTCTTTGCGGCTCTCGAAGGTTTAATAATCAACTTGTGTGGCTCTTGAGTTCCATAAGTTTGGCGACCCCTGCTAGAGACTAATCTGCACCACCAAGTCTTATGCTTTTCTTCAGCCACTTCAGTTTAATCTCCCTTTCTGAGGAACTCCGGACTCATTCACTGAAATCTAACTCCATTACTCTGGACTTGACACCAGAGACTTCCAAGTTCCCTGAATTTCTATGTAACATGGGGATCGAAATCTTGAGTTATTGTTAATAACCAGCAGCAGCGTATTATGCTCACTTGTGATGCCACTTCTACTGACCAAACTCAGCCACTTTGTCTCCCATGTGATACTCCAATGGCCTTGGGAAGCACGTTTAAATGGACAGCACGCATCATAGAATTTCTCTACGTAGCAAACACTATGTTTCTTTGAAAGGAAGGTACTGGCTTGGTCAAGAGTAAGGAGTGGTCTCATCCCTTTCCATCTAAAGAGAAATTAGAAAGACAGGAAAGATGAGCCTTCTTTTCACTGTACCTTCTGCTACTAGCTACATAATGCTCCAACACCCAATACAGCACTAACAAAGCTCCTCACAAACAGTAGAGTTTCTTTCGGAAATGCTGCAAAACCTTCCTCTCTGATCAAGTCTTTCTTTCATAAATGGAACACGCCTTCTGTGTACCCCTCTCTTCTCCAAAACCCAAGCAAAAGCACAACCTCTGTGCACAGTTTTACACTGTAAGAAAAGAGTAGAAACAAAGACTCCACAAAATCCATTAGGGACTGCATTTTGTGTATCAATTATGCATGGAAAGTGCTCCGATATAACAGGGCTAGGCGGCAGTATAAATCCTGAAGTTGGACAAAGCTGTAGCACAAAAAAGTTAGCGGGCAGACTGTGAGACATTTAGACACTACAAGAATGAAGGGGTGGGGTAACAGTGAGGTACAAAGCCCCAAATGAGAAACTGCTCAATCGTTCAATCCTCAAAGATGGGCTCTGGTCCCTCCTGCTGACACGGCTACCTCCACGTCACAAACTGTGTCTTTACCCACCTGGCTGGGTATTTTTATTTCCTCTGTCAGCAAACCTGGAAGTGGTGGTAGGTGGGGAATTCTGCACACAGGTCACTGGTCCACCCCACTTCCAGAAGGAATGTTAAGACAGAATGTCCTCTGCCCTTAGCAGCTGGGGCAGAAACAGCAGTCTGATTGGGTGGGAGGAGGAAGAGGATGCAAATAACCAGGGCTCTCAGGCATGGAAGTTACACTAGCAACTTGCCAGGCATCATCAACTCCCCAGTCACTGTCTCCAGAAAGAGACAGCACAACTGGGGTTAATTGCACTAATAAATTAATATTAAGAACAACACTGGAAGCAGGATCCAGGAGCAGGCCACTCTGCTGCACATCACCACGTCATCTCTAACCTTTACAGGGTCCTACATCAGAGAGGCACAGACAGGTGACTCTCGCGGGAAGAAGAAGAGGTTACTTGCCTGTAACCGGTGTTCTTCGAGAGGTGTGCTCCTGGCCATTCCTTAGTAGGTGTCTGCACGCCCCGTGCACGGCACGCCGGAAATTTTTCCCCTAGAGTACCCGTAGGGTCGGCCGTGGCGCCCCCTGGAGTGGCGCCGCCGCCACTGCCTATATAGCCACGAGCCGACCCGCCCCTCCTCAGTTCCTTCTACCCTACTGTCTGAGGGGAGGTGGGAGGGATTGGGAATGGCCAGGAGCACACCTCTCGAAGAACACCGGTTACAGGCAAGTAACCTCTTCTTCTTCTTCGAGTGCTGCTCCTGTCCATTCCTTAGTAGGTGAATAACAAGCCATACCTCGGAGGTGGGAGACATCACAAGGAAATGGACTGAAGCACCGCTCTGCCCACCGCAGCGTCCTGCTGAGCTTGCTGGGTGACGGCATAGTGCTGCGAGAACGTATGCGGGGTGGACCACGTTGCCGCCCGGCAGATGTCGGCAATCGGGACCCCGGCGAGGAAGGCAGTGGAAGCCGCCTGCGCCCGAGTGGAGTGCGCCGTTACCCGCGGTAGGTGCCTGCCGCCCAGTTTGTAGCATTCTTTAATGCAGGCCACAATCCAGGAGGCGATGCATTGAGAGGACACCGGTTGGCCTTTTTTATTGTCCGCCACAGTGACGAAGAGCTGGGGGGTCTTTCGGAAAGGCCTAGTCCGCTCTATGTAGAAAGCGAGCGCCCGGCGCACGTCTAGGGAGTGGAGACGCCGCTCCTCCTCTGACGCATGGGGTTTCGGGTAGAAAACCGGTAAGGAGATGTCCTGATTTAGATGAAAGGGCGACACCACCTTAGGCCTGAAGGAAGGGTGCGGGCGAAGCTGTACTTTGTCCTTAAAGAACTGCGTATACGGCGGATCAACCACCAAAGCACGCAGTTCGGACACCCGCCTGGCTGATGTGACAGCCACCAAGAAGGCAACCTTCCATGACAAATACAGAAGGGAGCAGGTCGCCAGTGGTTCGAAGGGGGCCCCAGTGAGTTTAACAAGGACTGTATTCAGGTCCCATTGGGCTGTGGGTGCCTTAATAGTTGGGTACAGTTTAGAAAGACCCACCAGGAAACGCTTGACCAGGGGAACCGTGAACAAGGAGGCACCCCCGGGGGCGCGGCGAAAGGCCGCAATCGCCGCTAGGTGTACCCTCAAGGAGGACAACGCCAGACCCTCTGACTTCAAATGCCACAAGTAGTCCAGGAGGCGGTGAACCGAAACCAGCTCTGGGTCCTCTCCTTGCTCCGAAGCCCAGCGCGCAAACCGGAGCCACTTTGCAACGTACGTGGACCTTGTGGTGGGCTTCCTGCTACCACACAATACTGTCCGCACCGGGGAGGAGCATAGCAGCTCAGCACCCGTCAGCCACGGAGGCACCACGCGTAGAGATGCAGGGCCTCCAGGTTGGGATGAAGCAGGCTCCCGCCGTCCTGGGACAATAAGTCCGGTCTGAGCGGAAGCGGAATCGGCCGGCGCTGGGACCACCGCACCAGGGTCGTAAACCAATGTTGCCTGGGCCAGGCGGGAGCGACCAAGACGACCAGCGCCTTGTCCGCCTTCAGTTTGTACAGCACCTTGGCCACCAGCGGGGTCGGAGGAAAGGCGTACAGGAGACCCCGGCCGCCCCAGTGGATCTCGAAGGCGTCCCCTATGGAGCCGGGGCTGCGACCCCGAAAGGAGCAGAAACTCCGGCACTTTGTGTTGACCCGAGTGGCGAAAAGATCCAGAAGGGGATAACCCCACCTCCGGAAGATCGAATCCGTCACTTCCGGGTGAAGGGACCACTCGTGTGTGAGAAACCTCCGGCTGAGGTTGTCCGCTAAGCAGTTCCGGAGGCCGGGAATATACGACGCCACCGGTCGGATCTCGTGGCGAATGCAAAACTCCCAGAGCCGCATGGCCTCCCGACAAAGGAGGGGTGAGCGAGTACCACCTTGCTTGTTTATGTAGTACATTGCAGTGGTATTGTCGGTATGAACCGATACCGACCGACCCCGGAGTTGGTCCCGAAATACCCGGCAAGCAAGCCGGATCGCCCTCAGCTCCTTCACATTGATGTGCAGGGGCAAGTCTGCTGTTTCCCACATGCCCTGAGTTTGGAGAGCTCCAAGATGAGCGCCCCAGCCGACATCGGATGCATCCGTAGTCAGGCGCAGGGAAGCCTGAGGGGAACGGAACGGGACTCCGGAGCACAAGTTGGGGGTACGCGTCCACCAACTCAGGGACTCGAGCACCACCGGCGGCACGGATAGCATGGCGTCCAGATTGTCCCGCCCCAGGCGGAACACTGTCGCAAGCCACAACTGGAAGGGCCGCATTCGCAGACGGGCGAAGGGAACCACAAACGTGCAAGCAGCCATGAGACCCAATACGCGAAGGCACTCGCGGGCCGATACCCGAGGAAACCGCACCAGCAAGTCTATCGTCTGCTTTATCGTCCGGAAGCGGCTGGCTGGGAGGCTCGCCCGCACTGATGTGGAATCGAGGACCGCCCCTATGAACTCTATCCGTTGGGCAGGAGATAGGGTCGACTTTTGAATATTTATTAGCAGGCCCAGGCGAGTGAACAGGGACCGGGTCACGCTTAGGTGGGCGAAGACCTCCTGCCGCGATCTCCCCACGATCAACCAGTCGTCGAGGTATGGGAAGAGCGCGACTCCTTGCTTTCGGAGGTGAGCCGCCACGACCGCTAGGCACTTTGTGAAGACTCTCGGAGCGGCGTAGAGTCCGAAGGGGAGGACGGTGAACTGCAGGTGGGCATGCCCCACCACGAAACGCAGAAACTTCCTGTGTCGCGGATGAATCGCGATGTGGAAGTACGCGTCTTGTAAATCGAGGGCGGCGTACCAATCGCCCGGATCCAGAGAGGGAACAATGGAGGCGAGGGAGACCATCCTGAACCGGATTTTGCGCAGGAACCGGTTGAGCCGGCGCAAGTCCAGTATGGGCCTCAGGCCCCCTTTGGCCTTGGGGACAAGGAAGTAACGGGAATAAAACCCCTTGCCCCTGCAGGATGGTGGGACTTCCTCGACTGCTCCTTTTTGGAGTAGGACCCGCACCTCCTCTTGTAGGGCAAGCCGGTGGGCCTGGTCCCGCAGGACACCACGAGGCATAGGAGGGGCCGAGGGGGGTAATGAAGAAAATTGGAGGGAGTAGCCCTCCTGAACCGTCCTGAGAACCCAGCGGTCTTTCGTAATCAGGCGCCAACGGGGCGCATAATGGGACAGTCTGTTGTAAAAAATAAGGGTGTTTGGATCCTGGGTGATTGGTACGTCTCCCCCGAGCTGACTTTCAAAAGGACTTCTTTGCACCCCCCGATGGGCGCGAGGGACCTTGTCCACTAGGGTGACGGCTAGCCGGCCGACGTGGCCCTCTACCCCTTCGCCGGTCCTCGTCCTGGCGGCGGAAGTAGGGACGCGAAGGAGGAGGCGCTGGCTTAAACGGCCTCCTCTGGCTCGCCGGAGTGTGAAGACCCAAGGACTTAACCAGCGCCCGTGAATCTTTTAACGTCTGGAGACGAGTGTCAGTCTGGGGAGGAAACAGATCAGGCCCCTCAAAGGGCAGGTCCTGGATGGTGTGTTGGACCTCCAGGGGCAACCCAGACGCTTGCAGCCAAGCAGAGCGCCTCATAGTGACCCCCGTAGCCATGGAACGAGCGGCAGCATCGGCTGCGTCCAAAGCAGATTGCAGGAGGGCCTTAGATACCACCTTGCCCTCCTGAATGGACGCGGAGAAGGCCGCCCTGGAGTCCTGCTCCAAGTTCTCACTAAAACGCTCCATGGCGGACCAGGCGTTAAAGACATAACGGCTGAGGATAGCTTGTTGGTTTGCTATCCTCAGCTCCAACCCCCCAGTAGAGTAGACCTTGCGGCCGAACAGGTCCAGTTTTTTTTGAGTCCTTGGACTTAGGGGTGGACCCTGGTCGACCTTGTCGCTCTCGCTCATTCGCCGCCGCAACCACCAAGGAATTAGGGGCAGGATGAGAATAAAAATGTTCGTAGCCCTTAGAGGGAACAAAGTATTTGCGCTCAGCGCGTTTGGCCGTAGGGGGAATCGAGGCCGGGGTATGCCAAAGTGCCTTGGTGGTGCTATGCACAGTTTTAATAAAAGGCAAAGCCACGCGGCCTGGGGTCTCTGGGAGCAAAATGTCGACCATAGGGTCCGCGTCCTCAATAATGTCCTCGGCCGGTAGGTTCAGGCCAGTTGCCACCCGACGAAGGAGCTCCTGGTGGACCCTAGAATCGTCCAGGATCGCTAGGGGCTTGGCTCCCGCCACCGCTTCATCGGGGGGCGAAGAGGAGGATTCCTCGAACTCAGGGTCCTTGGACTGTGTCCCAGAAGTTACACTACGGGCCCCCGTAGTGAAACTCTCCCTGTCCGCCTCGTCCCGCAAGGACTCAACCTCCGACAACTCCCCGGTACCGACAGGGGGAGGAGCGCCCAGCGCAGCTGATGGAGGGAGTCGAACCTGCGAGCGAGCGGAGGGCACAGCGCCCACTCGAGATGCGTGGACGGCCCAGGGAGTCCAGAAGGGCCACTGCCAGCCGGGCCACTGAGGGGGCGGAACCGCCGGCGCCGACTGAGGAACAGGACCTGCAACCTGTTGGGGGCGGTCCGGCACCGACTCTGGCGCTGAACTTGAGGAGGAGTGCAGGGACCATGGCGGTGCCGCCGACGGTACCGGGGACCGGTGCCGGCTCTCTCGTGGACGGCGAGGTGGAGACTCTCGGTGCCGCTGGGGGGATCGGATAGGAGGAGCTCCCGCCGCTGCGACGACCGGTGCCGGTGCCGGTGAGCGGTGCCGGTGCTCCTGGGGCGGTGCCGGTGCCGGTGAGCGGTGCCGGTGTTCCCGGGACGGTGCCGGACTGCGGCGCCGACTCAGTAGAAGAGCCGGCTTCCCTCGGGACGGTGCCGGACGCGGTGCCGAGGTCGACGACGGTACCGACGGGGCCGAAGGTGCCGCAAGCGCCTGCGCTGCGGCGAAAGCCTCCGGCGTAGTTGGCAGAGCCAAGGCCTCCTCCAAAATGTCTCGAGTCGGCGAAGACGTGGAACCCGGGCTAAAACGTGCCTCTGAAGGGTCACGAGACGACGCTGGGGATACAGAGACCGGCTGGCCAGCGTGGCTCTGGCCGTCTCCCTGCCGCACCGGGGCACGGTGCGGGAACGTCTCCTCCCGCTTCCTCTTAGTCGGCACCGGGGAGGAGGAACGGCGCCGAGACGCTGCTGCCGTCTTAGTGCGGCCCGGCTTCGGTGCCGCAGACGGTGCCGAGGAGGCCGGTGCACTGCGCACCGACGGTGCCGTGCTGGACCCCGAATTGCCGGGGACTGGCCGAAGAGCCTCCTCCATGAGGTGCAGCTTCAGGCGTTGTACCCTGTCCTTTTGGGTCCTTGGCTTGAAGCCACGACAGATTTTACACCTCTCGGTGAGATGAGCCTCGCCCAAGCACAAAAGGCAATCACCATGCGGATCGTCCATGGGCATGGGCTTCTTGCAACGTCCGCAAGTTTTAAAGCCCGGCATGGCCCGACCCCGAGCCCGGGGCGGGCGAAGTATCCAACACGAACAACTAACAACTAACTAACTAACACTAACTAACTATAAACAACAAGAGATTCGGGTACTCCGAATAACGCAGCCACGTGCAATGCAGCACGAAGCCAGGGAACGTTCCAGCGACCGACAGGGCGGTAAGAAGGAACTGAGGAGGGGCGGGTCGGCTCGTGGCTATATAGGCAGTGGCGGCGGCGCCACTCCAGGGGGCGCCACGGCCGACCCTACGGGTACTCTAGGGGAAAAATTTCCGGCGTGCCGTGCACGGGGCGTGCAGACACCTACTAAGGAATGGACAGGAGCAGCACTCGAAGAAGAACCAGAGCTTGGGAGCACCTTGTAACCACCTGCTCTTCGCATCAGGGACCCTTATCTGTGGCTGCTTGGGGTGAGCCCTCTGACATCACCGGCAGCTACCAGCCACAGATGTGCTCCGCTCCAGATTAGTGACAGGCACACCCCGATGCCTCCAGGGGTCCCTCGTGGTGTCCAACCCCTCCACTGAAAGCTCACAGAATTCCGAAGCCCGCTGCTCCCCAATGGACAGTACATCAGTGGTTTCAGCTCACTGTCAAACACAGCTTCGCTCAACACACAACACTTAAACTTGTTTATAGAGAAAGCCTGTACAAATTTATTTAACAGAGACCAGAGACTCATGAGAGCAAACACAGCTATTGGAAATAAAGGGTCACATATAAAACAGAATTGTAACACACTTTCTACAACCTATGTTTAGGTGACAAGTTATCCCCTGTCTAAAGAAGTCTCTCTCGTCCAGAGGTCTCCCCAGTGTTTTCAGCCACACCTAGCTGAGATCCTTTGCTCAAGAAGAAAACAGTCAGTTCATGTCCTCAGTGAAGGATCCCAGGGAGTCTCTCTCACCCCCAACTAGACCAGAACACTAACTGACAATCTTCACTGGAAAACAAGATGTGTCACCCTCCTCCCTCCCATTATCGCTTTCTGTCCTTTTTCTTTGAAAATCCCCACTAGCTCTTCACACACATACACACACACACACACGCGCACACCCCCCCAGGATGATTCTGATGGCCAGAGTGACAAAGATTTTCACTAGAGGCTTCCCATGACATTCTTCTGTGTAGCCCCCTGCTCTCTGCCAGTCAACACACAGAGGCTGTGGGTCACAGCAGAGAAATCAGGAGCACGTCTTGATTTATGCAACCTGATCCTCATTTCCCCAGTGCCCAATCACTTCATCTGTTCAGTTCTTGTTCATGCATGCTACAGCCAAAGGCTATGTCTGTGCTGCCAAATTGGTCCGGACTAAGGAGGCTTAGTCCAGACTAATTTGGTCCACATGTAATCTAGCCTTTGGCTAGTTAGAACTAAAACATTTTTAGCAAAGCTTATTTCGAACTAGTTAGTTTGAATGGTTAGTGTGAACTTTAGTTTGAACTGGGGCAATGTAGACACCTTAGTTCAAACCTAAAAAGTTCAAACTAAGCAGTTAGTTCAAACTAGCCATGCTTTTTTAGTCTGAACCAACTTCTTAGTTCAAACTAAAAAAACGCAGGTAGTCTGAACTAAAAAGCCACGGTTAGTCGGAATTAACCAGGAACTGCTTAGTTCGGACTAAGGAAGTCCGAACTAAGCTTGCTAATGTAGACACAGCCATAGACTTTTACAACACTGCAGTGCTCCTGCCTAAGAGGAACTCTACACAGCTAAATAGCTCCACAGACAATGCCTTGTTTAGTAAAAGGCCCACTTCCCAACATTTCCTGAAGGGTACGCCACCACCTTGCAGGAAAGTGCCACATTCAACACGGGTCAGACACCTGGTTCTATTTCCAAGATCCCACAACTCCACACAGGAGGCATTCCCTGCTTGGGAGCTGGGAAGAGCTGGTCTCTAGCAACACATACAGGCTGGATAATAAGATGCTGGCATGAGTGTGGAGATATGGGGAAGAAAAAAAACATCTCCTATGTACCTCCCTGGCAGAGGTTCCCCACAGATCAAAAGGTGTATTTCATCTCATTAAACATCTGCCTGAGAGAAACACTGCAGCACACAAACAACTTCCCATTCAAGTGGCACAATGACAGCACCAGACCATTCATCCCCCAGAGGACAGCGCAGGGCAGGGCAGGGCAGCCAAGAGGAGCTGGAGGGCTGAAGACTCCACAATCGCCACAGGTGGTAAGTGCCTCATCTAGGGTTGGATCACAGATCCCAGCAGGGCAGGTCTCCACGCATTGAGGGGAAAAGAACAGGGAAGGTGAGAGACTGGATGATTCATCATCACTGCTTAGCGGCATCTCTACATTCAGTGGTGGGAAGTCATGGTACTAAGCGTCAGCAGGTGAGCCTCATGAAGAAGAGGAAGGTCACCTGAGACCCTGGATGAGGAGCACAGAGCCTGGATGCCAGGGCCTGCCTGATGAGGTTATTTCTGAGCCGAGGTCTGGAATCAAAGAGTTCATGGCACAGCACAAGCATGTCCAGCATGCAGGGGAAGGGAAATGTATCTGGATGCCAAATCAAGCTCAGGGGCAGGTTGAGAAGCCTAGAGGGCCTACACCCCCAGAGCAGAAGGGACTTGGGAATAAATCACCCACCATCTTGGGATCCACGCCACATCACGCCCGGCATTGGGACCAGAGTGCACTAACAAAACTGGGGGTGGAGTAAGTGACCTCAGAGCGGCCACATCTCCCTAAAGACCCACCCAGTGCAGAAATCATTGCAAGAGTCTGGATGCATTTCATTCAAAAACAGCCGCAGTCATAGGCGATGCTGCTGCGCTGGCCAGCGTGTACCATGCCCCATCACACCAGACATCCCAACTTCCAGACTCCACCCCCTATCGCCTCCAAATGCCACACACAGTAAGCAATAGGCCTTGGTCCTCTGGCACCCCACATCTCCAGGCGTAGAGCCAGAACTAGAGCCAGAACAGCCCCAGGCGCTTTGGCCATTCACGAGAGCTGGGTAAAGAGGATGTGACAACAGAAGAAGGCATAGCAAGGGCAGGCAAGTGAGAAAGCAGTGTCCTGCCCCCCAGTCCTGTGGGGAAAGCCAGTGCCTCTCATGGGACAGAAGATATTCTCCACCCAGTGACAATTCTCCTCCATGTGTATGTTACACCTCTGTTCCAATGTTTCCTGTAGGCTGTGCAGCAGCACAGGCATGCAGCCCCTGGTACACCCATGCACAGGGAACTGCTGCCAGCTGTGCACAGCCTACAACAGCCACAGCTGGAAGAGACTCTTTCAGCCAATAGGGAACTGGCCCAGGCAGGGCATGAACAGAAGCCAGTAGCATGGCCAGGTAAGGAAACCTTGAGTGGGAGGAGAGGGGGACAGGACAGGCAGCCAGAGACAGCCAACTGCCACAGGGGGCTGTGGATAGGGTTACCAGATGTCAGGCAAAAGGACATGTTCTCCTTTTTACCTTAATGTCCTCTTTTTTACCTTCACATCCTCCATCTGGCAGGCATTTTAAAACACATGATTTTATCTGGCTTTTTACTTATAGGCATTAAAGGATGCTGGAATACCATGGAATACCTTATTTTTAGGGGAAAGCATTCCAGGGCCCCCTAAAAACAGAAGAATATTACATTAATACTGCATTTTCTCCATGTGTCTTCCAATGTCCTCCTTTGCATACTTCCCTGTCCTCCTTTTCAGGCTTTGGTACGAAGCATTGCCACTTCACCCCCAGGCCCTGGTTTGGGCCCATTCAGGCCGGGGGGGGGGGGGGCATTGACAAAGCGGCCTGAACTCGTCCAAGTGGGCTGCTCCAGGGCCCCAACCCTGCACGCTGCAGCTTGGCGCCAGCCCTCTCTGCCCTCAGGGAGGCACAAGCTGGGGTAGGCTGGGTCAGCTGCTCCATACTCACTGCGGGGGGAGCAGCCTCCAGCCCCAATGGTCCACGCCCCCCCTCTCCCCGTGGGAGTTGGAAGGAGGGCAGTTAGGGCGGCAGGGGGGACTGGGGCCCCAGTGAAGGCAGCAATGGGGGCCCATAGGGGGCCCCATAAAGGGCCCCCAATTGCTAAAGGCTGTCTCTAGCTGCCTGTCCCCTCACCCTCTCCCTCCACTCAGGGTTCCCTTACCTGGCTGCTGGAGCAACCAGGCTACTGGCTGCTGCTCCTGCTCTGCCTTCCTGACCCTGCCCACCAGTAAGGAGGCCTGGGCTGGGAAAGGTTTGGGCCTTGGGGATAGGCATCTGGGAGGTCAAGCTTTGGGGGGGGCAGTAGGTGGTGTGGTGGTGGGGCAGGCATTTGGGGGGCAGTAGCTGTGGTGGCGGGTGCGTGAGGCATTCGGGGGGGGTAGTTGTAATAAGTGGCAGGTGTTTGGTGGAGAAGTAGTCGGGGTCAGTAAAGGGAGCCCGGACTTTTGTGTGTCCTCCAATGTCCTCCTTTTCGTACTTCCCTGTTCTCCTTCCATGCTTAAGTATCTGGTAACCCTATGCCTGGGGCAGTTCCCTATCTGCTGGAAAAGTCTCTTCCAGCTGTGGCTGCAGGCTGTGCGCAGTCAGTAGCAGTTTCCTGTGTGGTGGAGTGCCAGGGGCTGTGCCCCCATTCTGCTGCACAGCCTACAATCAGTGACTCCTCTAAGCTGATAATGCCTCTGAGCAAATTATGAATAAACAGAGCCATAATGCGGCGTTCTGCCACCCAGGGCATGTCCTGATTGGAACGCACCCCTTCCCATTAGCAGTGCTTGGGGCCAGTGCCACAAAAGCTGCCCTTTAATAGAGCTGCTCTACTGAGACACTTAGTGGCGCCCAGGGCAAAGCCCCATTGGCCCCGCCATAGTTACAGCTCTGTGAATGAATTTAGAGAGCCAGTGGGCAGAGGCCCAGCCCTGGGTCGGGGAACCTGGGAGGGAACTTGCTCAGTTGCATCCATAAGTTGCTCAGTGGCATCATCAGCTTAGAGGGAACACTGCCCTGTTCTGTGCCTTGCTCTTCCCCCCAGCTAATTGCTTTAGTTTCCTCAGCAACACGAGCACGTCCCTCTACCTGCCTTGGATCCCTGTTTCAACAGCAGAAGCAATGGCCATACCCTCAGCTCCATGGACATCTCGAGTGCTTCTGAGAGCTGAGCAATCGTCCCCCCCAGGTGGGGCAGTCACAGACACTAAACACATTCCCTGTAGGCCGGCAACACAATCACAACCCAGGCTGGCAAGTCTGGGACCATCTCTGCTGGGTTGTGACCAAAGTTAGCACCCCAACAGCTTACCCCTAAAGCCTCAAAATCGTTGGCTGCCCCTCAACAGTCTGGACAGAGACCTAACAAAACTTCCCGACTCTCAAAGGAGCCCTGGGGCACACAGGCCAGGCCTGGCAGTACAGAGAGCTAGCACTGCTGTGGGCCAGGCTAAGGCCAACATCCACATAAGCAATGACACCGAAGATACACACCCCCTCTTCCAGCACAGCCAGAAAGCAGCCATGGAGCACAAAGGCTGGGAAGCTGAATGACACAAAGGATGGGGGGATCCTGATGACAGGTTTGTGCGCTGAGCCACCGGGTCACACTGCCCCAGATGCAGGGCAGCTCAAGGGGAGCTCTGTGTCTGCTCTGAGGCAGCTGACAGGCCAAGGGGTGGCAGCTATACCTCTCGAGTTGGAGGGAAGGGTTACTTGGCATCAGAGGGGCACACCTGGCCAGTATTCAGGAGCCTAGGAGCCTGGCAGTCCAGAGAAAGGAAGGAGGGTTATGGGACCAAGGCATGACAGGCAAGGAGTAAGCTTTTCTCAACTGGAGCTCCCAATCACCCCTGGTAAAAGGACCCCCCTGCCCCCCATGCACTGAACATATGGGGAGCTCTCTCTGTCCAGTGCAGAGCAGAGCCATATCCCCTGCAGTGCCATGCATCCTTCTAATGCACCCTGAAGTGTCCACCCCTCCCCACCACATCCTGCAGCACAGAAGCCTTCCCCCCGCCCCCAACATACACTACAGCAGCACACCACCCTCAGCTGCTCCGACCTGCAGCAACCCCGGCCCTCTCCCCAGCCTAGAGCCCCCTTGTGCACTGAGCTGCATGGGTGTTGAGCCCTCCTCCCCTGGCCCGCTCTCTAACACTGACTGTTTTCACACTGCATGTACAAGCGAGAGCACCTGCTCTCTGAGGTGCACAGCCAATTAACGTTCTGTGGAGCAGGGGAGAGGAGCAAGGGTTCACTATTTGTTTTAGGTGACCAGCTTACCAGCAACTTCAAGAACAAGAATGGGACTCCCTCTCCAACCCCAGCTAGCCCCCCTTCTATGCCGCCAGCCAGCCTGGGGGCACAGGCTCCAGGCCATCAAAGAACAAAGTCTTCATCACCCTTCATTCCCCCCCAAAGCAGTGGGCAGTGGGCAGTGAAGCTGAATACACTAGAGATGCCTGGCCTTCAAGTGATGGTGATGAGAACCAGAGACAAAGAGTGAGGCAGACCAGAGGGGAGGGAGTGTGTGAGAGTCACCAGCGGCTAGCAGTGAGTGGGCACAGCACCTGCCACACCAATAAGTCACTGTACTAGAGCATGAAACTCTCTGATCCTGGCCTGGAACACACTTTGCAGATTGTGATCTGGCTTGCCCTCACTTCAGCGCTGCACCCCACCTCCCCCACAAAAAAAAAGGCAGAGAGGGAGGTTATGGGAATATGGGGCATGAGTTCTGGACTAAAAATTCCAACCTGTTTCTCCTGCACACACATACGCGTGCCCCCACACACCTCCATCCCAACACCACCACACATGCAAGCCCACCCAGGGATCTTGGATAAAAGCTGAAAGTGCTCCAGAAGCCAGGGACAGAAGAGTTGCCAAACAGCCATACATGCATTTCAACAAATGACAATCCCATCCTGTCCCAGCAGAGAGAGTGGGAGGGGAAATGAGGAGTGGGAAGTAAATTATGCCAAACAAGCCATCCATGCCAGCTTCCCAGCCAATACAGAAAGGCTGTGCCTCAGCCAAGGAAGAGCTGAGTACAGCTGGGTGATTTGCTGATTTCAGGAAATTCTGGTGAGCTTTCAAATATCTGAAGGGTGTACTCCCCACATCTGCAGAGAAATGGTTTTGGGGCACACAAGGAAGCCTAATTCAGAGTCATAATAAATTGCACTTTGATGAGAGCGCCTCCCATTGGAGGATTTCCAAGCAAGTTACTAACATTAAATAATTCACTTTGACAATCCCCCTGTGAAGCAAGTGAATTATCCATCCCGTGAAGGAGGAATCATTAAGAAAACGAGCTGTTTAGGCAGGTTCTAAGGAAAGCCATGCCTCCCAACCATGAGCTCTGTTACTCTATGGACCAGCTTCCAAAGTATGAGGGGACAACACCAAGCCCAAAGGCTGGCACATGAGGACCAGCTCAGATAGGACACTGGGAAATATGCTGCAGGGAACAAACCTACACTGGGACCACAAAAGGCAACTTAACAGGTCTATACCATCACGCCTACCATTCAAAACATGCCATGTGGAATGAAAACTGGACTAGAACATGGCTGGGTGGAGCAGGCTCCCCAGAAATCTGTGCCCTTAACAGCCTATGGAGGCTGTTTGTAGGATGTTCACCACAAGGTTTTCAAAATGTTGGAACTCTGAACCGGTACTTTAGATTTATGCAGCACACCAGTGTTCTCTAAACAGTTCTCTAAACAGGCATTTTGGGTGCAGCTGAGGGTTTAGTCAAAGAGAGGAGGGAAAAGGGCTCTCCTGTTGCTTTCAATTTACTGTCCTAGCTAAGTTCATTTGTCATCTTTTCATGATTGATTAAGTCTGCTGCCTGGCTAAACAACTCACCTGCCCTTGAGTATTTAAGACTGCTGGGTGGTAATTACAGTGTTATTGTAAGTCTAATGAATCGTTAGGTTGCTTAGAGCTTTTGGCATGGGTGTTTTTTATTGTTTGGTTCCAATAAATGGTGCATTTGAGCATTAAATTCCACAGGACTAGATCAGGAAGGAGATATTCGCTTGCCAGGCACTGAGACCAACGGCTGGAATTCTGCGCATAAGAGAACAATGTACCCTTAGCACTGAAGACTGATTATAAGTGAGATGGTGATGCTTCTGTAAGTGTGCAGATAGATAGTGGACGGATGGACAGACGAATGGATGGACAGAAGAGAAAAAATGAGGGAGATGCAGAGCACTAGCCTGGACTTCAGGTAAGCAAGCTGACCTTTAATTTGTCATTTAGCCCAAATACTGTACAGATAAGGCAAGAGAAAACAGGAGGCATGTCTGGAGGAGAGAGGAAGTGAGCCAGAACAACTACCAAGCAAAACAGTGACAAAGCAACCTTCTCTCTTCCAGGTTGTTTGTGAGTTTTAGTTCCAGAGAAAAGCGTCCAGAGACAGACTCAGAGATTAAAGCCTACAGGAAGGGCAGAGCTTGGACAGCATGAGCTTTCCCCAATATACCGCAACAGCATACTGCAATTTCGTCCTAGAACGAGTATGTGGAGTTCTAATTACAAACACATAGGGGAAGACAGTATCCCATGACCAACCCCAAGCCACCCCAGGCCCTTCCCTATTCCGACAGGTTATGATTTCATCCATGCCACACCACCAGTAATTTCAGGTCTGTGAAGTGCAGAGAGGAGAGTCTAAGTAGGGCCCTGCTCAACACATGGGATGTACACCAGCAGCAAGCTCAGGCAAACAGGGACTCAGTCAGCAGGCGAGGGCAGGGGTGCCTGCATTTTCAGGCCCCAAGGACAGCAGTCCTACCAGCTACACTCAGCATCTGGAGACCCAACATTAGACTGGCCAAGAGACCTGGAAATATTAACAGCCAGAAAACTCTGAGGGCACTTGTAGCCACGGGCCAGGAGAGAGGGGAGAAGACCAAAGAAGTAAGTGTCCCAGGAAGGGTACCAGCAGGAGGTAGAAAGAGGAGGAAAAGAGAAAGAATATAGGAGGACAAGCAGTGCAAGGAAACACTGGGATGTGAAGAGAGGAGTAAAATCCATGGTTTCGGAAGACAGGGAACAGCAGAACACCATCATGACCGCCCAAGTGAAGGAAAGGAGGCTGCAGTCATGATACCACAACCCTGGTGGACAGGCTGAGGTACAGGGTCACCTGTCACGCTCACTGGCTCAGCCCACAGGAACCAAATAATTCTGATGATCCCAAACGGCTGATGCTTGAGCCACTGCTGTGATAGAGGCAGCACCCAGAATGAGTCACTAGCTCCAAGTCCCTGCTAGCCTGGATAAGCGCTGTTGCTATTCAGCAGTGGGTGCCTCCAATGAACTCTATGGCTGCTCTTCTCTCAGCCAGCTTGAGGCTCACATCCTACACAGCAGCTTCTGTGCTAACGGAGGACTAGACAGCCAGTAGGACAGCAGTCTGAGAACGTCCTTCTTAAGGGCTGGGACTTTACAGCAGGCCATCCCAGAGCAGGGGGGGGGGGGTTACAGGGAAGCAATTAAAGAGGGGAGGGGACAGGTGAAATGGCAGGCGAGGAAATCCTGAAATAATCGCTGCCAATACATCTTAGAAGGGACTCCCTTGGCCTCCAGAGTGAGACAGAGGGCTCTCCCCCACCATGTTGTTAAGGCAGCCGTGTGATCTTTCAAATCCCGTTTCAGTGCGCAAGTTCAGGACGGTGGCGATGGGGAGGCCATCAGGCGTCTGAAGAGCAGAAGAGGCATAAAACTTAGCATCCAACTCTAAACCACACATGCACCCTGTCTACCCTGCCAGCACAACCATAGCAGGGACTCGGTTTACAACCGCAGCTCTGCTTATGCTGCAAAAAACTGGCCTGAATTTCTACAGCAAAAATCCCTGCAATCTGCAGCACGCTGGTGCCACGAACTGCAAATTCCACAGCAACTTCAATTTAAATTAAGAATGGAGAGTTTTCATGAATTAATCTCCAAAATGAGCCTCACTAGCTACACAGGAATCTTGGTGCTGCATTCAATTTTACACTGTCCTCACACCTTCAGCTTTCAATGTGCCACAGATTTAAAAACAAATATCAATCATACATAACTGCATTCTACACATGGAGGGAGGGGAAGCTGGAAGGTCTGTAGAGAATTTGGGGTTCTTCAAATCCTGAATAAAACACATTAGTTACCAAAATTAGCATTGGAAGTTAGTCCGGCAGCTATTTAGATTGTCCGCATTAAGCCACAGAGAGCTTCCCTAATTGAGGTAAATGGAGCAGTTCGCACCTCAAAGCCATGGCAGGCCAACATCTCAGAATACTGTTTCCAAACAAGCAGGGGTCTAGAGGTGTCACCATGGATGGAAGAGCAAGAATCAAGGGAGCCTTCTCCTTCAGTTCCCTGTTCTGCACTACCTTCATGTTTAAAAAGCAACACGCCAGGTGCCCTTGGACATATAGAAATAAAGGAGATTTCATGGGTCTCTGTCTGATGACTTGGCTCCTCCAATCCCAGGCCAGCGTAATCTCTGCTTATTTTGCCTGTGCCACAGGGCTCAGAGACACAGAAGCCAGGTCCCCTGCCCCAGCAGTTACACACCCATTGTAAGAGGCAGATTCCCACCAGCTGGTGGAGATCCCACCTGCATAATCAATCACCATTGGTTGTATCAGCAAGTGGCGTTTCTATAGCCAACATCTCCACAACCTGGGGCAGAGGAATCCTCAGTAAGCCACCTCAGAGCACTAGTATTCAAAAATAAAAAGGCTCTGGAAGGTGAAAAGGAACTACAAATAGATCACTGTGCCTGCATGGAACAGATTCTGCCCCAGAGAAAGGGCAGTTCCATGGGCTTTTGCTACAGACAACTGGTGGGGGGTTTAACTTTATGTTGGTTTTGTGTTGATAGTTGGGTTTCTATATCTGGTCCCAAAGCAGAACAAAACTAACAAGGAGCCCTGTGGCACTTTTAAAAACTAACAAATTTATTTATCACATGAGCATTTCTGGGCATAATCCCACTTCATCAGATGCATGACATGGATCCTGAAGCATGTAACAATCATGTTACAGTATGTAACATACTGCACTTTCCATGTCATGCTTCTGATGAAGTGGGATTCTACCCACGAACACTTGTGCAATAAATAAATTTGTCTGTCTTTGCAAGCGCAGCAGGACTCATTTGTTTTGGTGAACTAGACAAACATGGCAACCCCACTGGAACTTGTCACCATAGGAGCTGTGCTAATCTCTGCTTCTCCCCACACATCTGCACACTTGCAAACCTCGTCCAACTAAACATCATTACAAAACAAAAAATAAAACTCCCCTCCACTCAAGTGCTCATACATGCTCAGCCACTGAGGAGTCAGGCACTACAAATGTCTGGGTGTACCCTGCCTTTTCACCACAAGGTGGAGACATAATTTATCTCCAGCAGTAGAGGAAGCAACCCAGTCCTCTTAAGGCAGTGGTTCCCACACTAGTGTGCTGTGGGAACACCCAAAGTGCGCCATGAGGATGCCCAAGAGCTGGAGTGAAAGTTCCCTCCCTGCTCAGCCCAGCCACCTGGGCTGTGCAGGACTGGGAAAAGGCAAGGGTTAAAGTAAGGAGGAAGGCACCGGAACACAGTTCCCGGGCCCCCTATTTTTAGGCAGGCAGCGTTCTGGCCCCCTAAAAATAGAGGAAGGCACTAGAACAGGGAGTTCCAGAGGTCCCCCTAAAAATAGCAGGAGCAGCCCAAATGCACCATTCAGGTGGCTCCACCTTAAACCTGGGTCCACCTTAAGCCCAGCCAGCAGAGAGCTGGGGGAGGCTGGAAGTGTGTGAATCTCCCCCTGCAGGGCAAAGCAGCTTGTGTCAGCAGCCTGCAAACAGCCCAGGTAAAGGCTTGGGGGGAGGGGGAGGGGGGCTGCTGGGGGTTGTGTGTGTGTGTGTGTGGCAGAGGTGCATGGGAGTGGGTGTGTAGCAGAGGGTGTGTGGCTGGGGTTGTGGGGTGACTAGTAGATTGGGGGTGTGTGTAGCTAGGGGGTGGGATGGCTTTGTGTGTGGGGGTGTGGCTGGAGGGTCCATCACAAGCAGCAGGGGGCTGGGGGAGGGGAGGACAGAACTCACTGGGGTGGGAGGGAGCAGCAGTGGGGTGAGGATTTGCCCTGGGGGGGCAGGGAGCCACTGTGGAGAAGGGGGAAGTGGATGCTGCACCATGCTCCCCTGCCCCCTAGGTTCCCCCTGCCTACCACAAAGCCACTCTTATTCTCCCTTCCTCTCTCCTTTCTTGCCACCCTTGTGCTGTTCCCCACATGGCTGCCCTTGTTCTCTTTTGCCACCCCTGCCCTGCTCTGCTCTCCAGACTCACTCCTGCCACTGCACATGGCTCCTGACTTCCCGTGTTTTGCCACCCCTGCGCTCTGCTACCCCTACTACTCCACATAGCAGCATTTCCAAAACACTACACCATGGTTCATGAATATTCATAAGTAGTTTAAGTTAATTAGAATATTCGTGAGTTTTTTAATGGTGGTGTGCCTTGAAAAATTTGAAGGTCTCAAGGTGGGCCACAGCAGACAAAAGGTTGGGAACCACTGCTCTAAGGTAGAGATGCCTCGGCTGTGGTCCATGGAGGACAGCTGATGATCTGTGAAAGTTGGCTGATTCCTGTTCCCATCTGTTTCTAAAGGCGCCCATGTCTCTTCTCCAAAGATAACCCTGGAGGCATAAAAAGCAGCTGTACACAAGGAGGGGCAGCCAGCCTGCGACTGCAGTCTCACCTATGAGCTGGTGCCACACATGAGTAGGAAGGAAAAGTCACTGCCACCATTAGACACCAGAGTCACAAGTGGGACAGGAGCTGCTGGCAGCCAGCAGAGGCAAGTGTTCTGGGAATAAAGCAACAAGGCAACACACTCAGGGAAGCACAGGAGTGGCAAGCAGTTGAGAGCTGAAGCAGACAGCAAGATTCTTTTCTTTCCCCAAAAGAGAACACGGTTCTGGCATCAAATAAACAAAGAGTTAAAAAGTCAGCATTTCTCCCTTAACATCACCACTGCACAGCTGGGCTGTGGGGAGCAAAGCCACTGGGTGAAGGTGGGTGTGCACAATCAAAAGGGGGGGACGGGGGAACATAGATCTGTTGGACAGGCTTTGAATATGGCATGGAAAACATTCAGTAATCCCTGGCAACCCACAAGTGCTTCAAGAGTGCATTGGGTGAGGGGTGGGATTCACCTGCAGCCAGATGCTCCCTCCTCCTTTCAGGGGGTGGCAATATGTTTTCAGGGCAACAGTGGGTGACAATGCCCCGAGTGGCAGGTCCATCCAGGTCTGTCCTCCTAGATACACCCTGTTCCTTCTGGCTACTTGCATTGGGGTAAGCTGGTCAGAAGGACAACAGCAGGACACTTTAAAATCAGCACATCCTTCCCTCCCACAGCCCACACCCCAGCCAGCCTCTCATCCATGCACTACCAACAGAGAACAGGGAAAGCCCTGGGAACCTATCTGTAACCCATTTGCCCCTTACGGTTACCAATACAGAGGAGCCAGGAGGGAGCAGACGCACACATGGGCTGATGACAGCCGTTATCGCTGCCGATAGCACCACCATGCAGACAAAGCCATGGGGAAGGAGAGAACTGATCAAGGCCTGAAGAACACTTTGTACAACAGCCACGTTGGTAGATTTCCACTTAATGGTCAATGCACTTAGCAGGAAAGTTGAAATGAGATTTTATTCCCCAGAGAGCACACACATCTGTGGAAAGGATACAGAAATCAATATAGGAAGGAGCAGAGATCAGAACACGAGACAGGAGGCCATGTTGGCAGCAAAACCCACTTGTTCAGGGACAGCTCACAATCAGAGCCCAGAATAAAAGTTCACTCACACAGCTAGGGCCTGCTCTCCAGTATTGCTGAAGAAGGAATGAAATTAGAGGGGAAATATCCCATCACCGCACTCACCCAGAGCTTTCATTTCAGTGAGTCACAAAAGCCCCAAACACATGAATCCTGACAGGTACATTATTCAGTGGCTAATTTCATTCCAGAAGCTTGCGTCTCCCAGCTTCAATGGGAAAGGAGGGCTCTTCACTCAAAAGAGCAACCCCTACTCAGGGTGCACTCATTCTAGAGCATGCTGATGTCCGAGTAATAGCTACAGATCCTCTGCCAGGGGCTTCTTCCTGCTCCCAACCAGGCACCACCTCAGAAGTGGCCGGTGCAAAAACTACTCCCCTTGATTCCTCTCTTCCACTCTGGCTCCGACAGCTCCATCTATAAATATCAAAACCTACTGAAAGTTCCAGCTTGAGGAAAGCAAGGAGGGCTGCAGCTTTTCTGGCAGCAGCCAGAATTCAAGTGGGGAAATCCATCCACAGAGAGGAAGGCAAGGCTGGGGGCAGGCAGCTGCCTCTACAGATGGGATGGGGCAGGCTGGATGTGCTGTTCAATACAGGGAAGGACCAGTAGTCACAGAGAGTCTTCATTTCCATCTGCTTTTGGGGAACGGTGCAAGCATGTGCCAGTGGGATGAGGGATTTTCAAGCCACTGGGGAGGTAAGAGTCGTGACAAGATAAATATTTGGCCCTTGGAAACATAAACCTCATCATGCACTGTTCAAGGGCTTGAGAATTGCAAAAATTCCTCACATTCAAATCCAGCTTCCTTCGAGAACCCTAGAGGGCTCCTGAAATCTCCTTGAAAAGGAGTCCCCTTCATATTCATTTCCAAGAATGAATTAAAAAACGATTCCTCATGCAAACCAAACCCACAAGCACACTCTGGTGTGCCCCGACAGCAGCCTCTCTCCTCCATCTCCCCCACTTCAGGCAAAGCTGCAAAGGGGTTATGCAGATATTGCCCTGAACTTCTTAACCACTATGCCTGGTTTGGTTTGTCACCAGCGACAGCATGGCCCACAGTCAGTCCCCTCTCTGCTGGGTGCCAATCCCCCTCATTCAAGGGCAGAGCCTTACCCTGGGCAGAGAGTGGTCTGACTGCTTCAGTACAGGTCAGGAGATAATGCAGGCAGCAGCTCTGTGTCTTAAACCCTGATTTTTGCTGGAGGAAGCGAGAAGAGGAGATGCAGGGACAGACGTAAAGAAAGCAGGAACATTATGGAAAATGAAAGGCTCAGCTGTGCCTGCAGTGAGGTCACTCTCCTCACAAACCCAGCACTGCAGGATCTGGCAAAATGAGGGCAAGAACCACAGCAATTTGCCTATATGCTGCTGTGTGCAAGTCCCTCTCTAAACCAGGGAGAGGCTGCCCGAAGCCCGCAGAACACATCAGCCAGACTCCTGCAGCAATCTCTTAACCACTGCAGACTTGGGGGAGGTCACTTCCTATCTAAGGACTTCAACCGTCCTATGGTGGACTTCAGAGAGTCCGGTTGGGATTCCAGAGATACTTGAAGCAGACATCAACATTGGTATCAGGGGCATCACTGGTGCCAGGCTTATGGGGCTCGAACCCCAAATGTCAACACCAGAGCCCCTGGTCTGCCGTGGTGGTGCCTACAGAGGCCGCGCACTTAAAGTGCCTGTGCCTGAGTCCCAGATCTTTTTACAAGCCAGGGGCACTCCTGGGTGGGATGATGTAGGTGGAGGAGTCTGAGGGAGCCAGGAGCAAGAAGTCATCTGCCGAGGACACCCTATGTCTGATAGTGTTTTTCAGTTTTGTTGTTGTTTTTTTTTTTTTTTTAGCCACAGGCACCAGTGAAGCAGAGATGACAGCTGTCACCAGCTCCCTGGGGTTGGTTCCACTTCCTCCCCAATCACCACTGTGTCCCAGGACAACGGTTCCCAAAATTTTCTCTGATGTGGCACACCTTGCTACCTTTAATTAATTTGAGGCACACCGCCATACAGTTTCCAAATGAACTCATAAATATTCATGAGCCAATCCAGACCTCTTTGAGTACTTTTCAAAAAATTTTGTGGCACACCTGCTCAGACCTGATGGCACACCTGTGTGCCATGGCACACTGGCTGGGAAACGGTGCTAGGATGTGGCATGTCCACCACTTTTCACTACAGCTTCCATTTGTTACACCGGTCCCAAGCCGCAGCACAAGAAATCCCTGCCAATCCTGGGAATTCATCTCCTGCGGCTCCCAGTGTAAGAAAGCTGGGTACATGGCCCACAGCACCCACCCTCAGGGACCATGTGGAATATGAATGCACATGTGTGGCATGGAGAGTGTGTTTCTGGGTCATTGGCAAAGCAGGGTCTCCATGACCCCGCTTCCAGTCAAGCCATAATGCAGCTGGGGGGGGGAGTGACATGTGACCACTTCTGAGCCATTTCTACAGCACAGAACAGGCTATCATAGACCTCTCTTGGCAAGGTGGGACAAGTCACAGCACACTGCAGTGCTGTCAGGGTTTTTGATGTCTTGGATCCCTGCTCTTCCCTGTCACAAGCAATTCCACTCACCTCACTTTGAACATAAGCCACAGAACTGCTCAGCCAGAGGACCAGGGATCACTCTCCAGTTTCATCATAATAAGCAAGGCCATCCCACAGACACTCCCCATGGCTCTATTAACAGACCAGTGTTCCTCTCTCTTCCTTCCCGAAGCCACTGATCAGTGAGAGGGACCACGCGGGTGTCAAGCAAGCAGACACTGGACTCCAAGGTGGAGCAGGAAAACAGGCAGGTTTGGTCTAGGTCTCCTGGCCCGCTGTGTGGTGGTGGCCCCTGCTAAACCATTGAGCCAAGCTGAATACTTCCTAACACACTGCACCGTTTTCCTGTCCCTGGATTTACTAATTTAACCATGGGTCTGCAACGAAGCAGAGAGAAGAGCACGACAATTTCTTTCAGTGGGAAAGATGGAAAATTTAACCCAAATCAGGCAGACCCCCCCCCCAGATCTAATACCACCTCCATGCTGTCTGTGACTGGGCATGGCGCACAACCCATGTGCCCCAGTGCCTCCACTCATTTGATAAGAAGACTATCAATGCTCAGCAAATGGGGACATGACTGGGGTTTGAAGACAGGAAGAGATACCCAACTGCCAAATGCTACCGCCTTCAAGGACGCATCACTGTCCTCCCTTCACTCTGTCCTCCTACCAAGCTGATAGCACCAATGCAAAGGAGATAGGGGCTTGCTCCCTGCTGTGCTTGGCCAGCCAAGTTTCCAGCATTAGCAAGAAAACTTTGCCTGTGATGGCTGAAGTGATCAGCTGGGGTTTTCCTCACAGCCTCAGTAGGGAGTAGCTTCGGGGAACAAGACCCTCCACATGGGGATGCCAAAGGCTGCTCAGATATCTACTCAACCCCTGCATGGGCACAGAAAAGGAGTGAAGCTCCAGAAGCATTTTAGGGTGAACAGGGAGGATTCTAAAGAGAGGTGCCATGAGAACCCAGAAACCTGCAGCAGGACCTAGTCAGTGTCCTTCCTGCACAACAGATCCCATGCTCAACACTCTCATAACACTTCCCAGGATCTCCTCAGCCTAGGGACTACACCACAAAGTGACTTCATCATGGGCAGGTGCTCCACACAGAAAAGGGCCCTGAACTGCTGCCTGGGCCTAAGGACACCACTGCTGGTTGGAACCAGATCCTGTTTTTCAGACCTTCCCTCACTCCCTTCCGATAAAAAAAACCAAACTCCAAACATACACATGCTTTAAAACTCATCTGCTCCCCACGTCCAAAGGAATTTCAAGCAGAATGTGCTTCCCCTCCAAAACCCAGGTGCTGTAATCCTGTCCAGAAGGCTCCATGAAATCACACAGGGCATGCGATCAGAAAAGATGTGGAGGAGGAAGGGGGGAGAAACAGCCAGAATCCCAGGGGCTAGAAAACGATACTCCATTTGTCCTCAGTGGCCATTTGGGGGGCAGAAGCTCTAATCTGTGCCCCCCCCCCAGCAGCTGGTGAAGTGGTGGGAGGAGAGTGAAACACACTTGCTTTATCTGAAAGGATACAGAATTTCAGACCGATTTCCCTGCTGCAGAATTCTACAGGATGCCTTAAACACAGCACCTTCCAGTCCATTCCTTCCTTGTTCCAGGATCTCTCCAAGGGAGGAGGGAAAAAGGAGATGGAGCCCACCCTGCCAAATCAGGACATGCAGGGTGCCAAGAGAAGCAAGCTAGGACCACCACCCTCCCAAACACTTAAGTCACACACTTGAGGGCCTCAAGCCCTTCGCTGAGAAGAGGCTTAACTGACAACTTGCCAGGCCTGGCCCCACAGAGCCGTGGCTCAAGATGCACAGAGGAGCAGTGGCAGCAGATGAGGGTGAGATTAACATGTTTATCTCTTCAGTTAAGTCTCTTACTGGCTAATGGCTGCAGACCCAGGGCAGAGACAGGACTAAAAATAAAAGCTCAGGCATTACTAGCAACTTCCTGTGCAGGCGATGACACTGTGAGGGGTCACAGAGAAACCTGCTCCTACAGCTTGAGGCTCTGCCTGAGGCCCCTGGGAAAACGTGCCTCCAAAGGGAAAGATCCTGAACAGCTCTCACTGCTCTAACAGCCTCATGCTCCGATACTGTCACCCCTAGAGGGAAGCAGGCTCTTCGCACTGGAGCCGAATTCTGCAGCTCGCATCCACTGCCCGGGTCTAACTGCTAATAGGTTTTTTGCAGATCAATCCACACCCCACCAGGACAGGGAACAGATTCTCCAGAAGAGACAGCATTTAGTTACCTATTGATGCTGATCTTCATCTGTGAAGCCAAAGAATGAGGCCCTAACCATGTCCAGCTCACCCTCCACATTCCCCTCTTGACAGGCCTGGACTGTGGTGAGCCCCACTGCAGTGCTCACAGGAGCAGCCACAGTTATGACAAGACACTTCACTATTACTCACAATGGTGATTTCCCACACAGGAGCCCTAGAGTTTCCCAGAGTGGGGGATGGGGAAGAGGAACGTTCCTCACAGGTGTTGCTACTTTTTCCCCAAACCTCAAATCCCAGGTACCAGAGAGAAACCACATCCATTAATTTGACAGCTGGATACCAGCTATCTAATGCTGTGGCTACAGGGCTCTATCAATGGAAACAGAAGCAACAGAGCCAGGTTGCTTGTATGGCCAATTAAATAGAGGCAATTTCCTAACCAAACAGAACAGGCCCCAGGCAGGGGTCTCCATGTCACACCAGACTGGGTCTGGGAATGTTCGAGGTAGGTATTCTTTGGGGAATAGATGGGTATAAACTGTTCAGGAAGGACAGGCAGGGAAGGAAAGGGGGAGGAGTAGCACTATATGTAAAGGAGCTCTATGACTGCTCAGAGCTTCATTATGAAAGTGGAAACAAGCCAGTTGGAAAGTCTGTGGGTTAAGTTTAGAGGGGAGAGCAACAAGGGGGATGTTGTGGTAGGTGTCTGCTACAGACCACCAGATCAGAAGGAGGAAGTGGATGAGGCATTCTGTGTACAACTAACAGAAATTTCTAGAGCACAGGCCCTGGTTCTCATGGGGGACTTCAATTACCCTGACATCTGCTGGAAGGCCAATACAGCAGTGCACAGGCAATCCAGGAAGTTTCTGGAGAGTGTTGAGGACAACTTCCTGGTACAAATGCTGGAGCAACCGACGAGGGGCCTTGCGCCTCTCGATCTGCTGCTCACAAATAGAGAAGAATCTATCAGGGAAGTAGAAGTGAATGGCAGCCTGGGTAGCAGTGACCATGAAATGATTGAGTTCAAGTTGATGATTAAAGGAAAGAAGGAAAGAAGCAAAACACAGACCCTGGACTTCAGAAAAGCAGATTTTGTCTCCCTCAGGGAACTGATGGGCAGGATCCCTTGGGAGGCTGATCTGAAGGGGAAAGGTGTCCAAGAGAGTTGGGTGCATTTTAAAGAAACCCTGCTAAGGGCACAGGAAGATACAATTCCGATAAGGAGAAAGCACAGCAAATGTGGAAGGCGCCCACTGTGGCTTAACAGAGAGCTCTGCACTGAGCTGAAGCATAAAAAGGACGCTTACAGGAAGTGGAAGCTAGGACAGATGACTAAGGAGGCATATAAAGACATTGCTCGGGACTGCAGGGATAAAATCAGAAAGGCCAAAGGACAAATGGAGTTGCGACTAGCAAGGGATGTGAAGGATAACAGGAAGGGGTTCTACAAGTATATCAATAACAAGAAGAGGATCAGGGATGGTGTAGGTCCCTTACTGAATGGGGCAGGCATCCTCGTGACAGAGGATGAGGAAAAAGCTGAAGTGCTCAATGCTTTTTTTACTTCTGTTTTCACAAGCAGGGTCAGCTCCCAGCCCACTACACTAGGTACGGGGGACTGGGGAGAAGAAGAGAGGCCCTTGGTGACAGAAGGTCAGGTTAGGGACTGCTTAAAGAAACTAGATGTGCACAAGTCCATGGGGCCGGATGAACTGCATCCGAGGGTGCTGAGGGAGCTGGCTGATGAGATAGCAGTACCGTTGGCCATTATCTTTGAAAACTTGTGGCGAACGGGGGAGGTGCCAGAGGACTGGAAAAAAGCAAATATAGTACCTATCTTCAAGAAAGGCAAAAAGGAGGATCCAGGGAATTACAGACCTGTCAGCCTCACCTCAATCCCTGGAAAAATCATGGAGCAGCTTCTCAAAGAATCCATCCTGAAACACTTGGAGGAACGTAGAGTAATCAGGAACAGTCAGCATGGATTTACCAAGGGTAAATCATGCCTGACCAACCTCATCTCCTTCTATGATGAGATGACTGGATTTGTGGATGCGGGAAGAGCCGTTGATGTGATATACCTTGACTTTAGCAAGGCTTTTGATACGGTTTCCCACAGCATTCTCATTGGCAAATTAAGGAAGTATGGGTTAGATGCATGGACTGTAAGGTGGATAGAAAACTGGCTAGAACAACGGTTTCAGCGTGTAGGAATCAATGGCTCCATGTCAAGTTGGCAGGCAGTAACAAGTGGTGTGCCCCAGGGGTCGGTCCTGGGGCCAGTTCTGTTCAATGTTTTCATTAATGATCTGGATGATGGGATAGATTGCACACTTAGTAAGTTTGCAGATGATACCAAACTGGGGGGAATGGTAGACACCCTAGAGGGCAGAGACAGGATTCAGGGAGACCTAGACAAACTGGAGCAGTGGGCCAAGAGGAATCTCATGAGGTTCAACAAGGATAAGTGTAAAATCCTGCACTTGGGACGAAAAAACCCCATGTACTGCTACAGGCTGGGGAGTGATCAGCTAAATAGCAGCACTGGAGAAAAGGACCTGGGAGTCGTGGTGGATGGGAAGCTGGATATGAGTCAGCAGTGTGCTCTTGCTGCCAAAAAGGCCAATGGCATACTGGGCTGCATCAGAAGAAGTGTTGCCAGCAGATCAAGGGATGTGATCATTCCCCTCTATTCTGCACTAGTGAGGCCACATCTGGAATACTGTGTCCAGTTTTGGGCTCCCCACTACAAAAAGGACATGGACAAATTAGAGAGAGTCCAGAGGAGGGCAACCAAAATGATCAAAGGGCTGGAGCACAAGCCCTATGAAGAAAGACTGAAGGAACTAGGCTTATTTAGCCTGCAGAAGAGAAGACTGAGGGGGGATTTGATAGCAACCTTCAACTACTGAAGGGTTGCTCCAAGGAGGAGGGAGCTCGACTGTTCTCGGTAGTAACAGAGGGCAGAACGAGAAGCAATGGCTTCAAGTTACAGCTGGGGCGGTCCAGGCTGGATATTAGGAAAAACTTCCTTACTAGGCGAGTGGTGAAGCATTGGAATAAGCTGCCTAGGGAGGTGGTGGAATCTCCATCTCTGGAGGTGTTCAAGGCCCAGCTGGACAAAACCCTGAGTGGGATGATCTAATGGGAGTGGTCCTGCTTTTTTTGGCAGGGGGTTGGACTAGATGACCTCGTGGGGTCCCTTCCAACCCAATGATTCTATGATTCTATGAATATCTGGCTCATTGGCTCTCTGGACTGTGTGGTCTTAGATGTACCAGAATAAACCAGACTCCACTAATGCCCACTCCCAGGATTGAAAGCACATCTTCTGACATGCTCGTTACACACAAGCCTTCTTGTCTAGGAGCTCTTGGAAATTCTTGGAAGCTCCTGATTGCTATTTTAAAAGCACTGTACAAACATGACTTCTCCCTGCCCCTCACCAGATGCAGCAGATAAACAGCCCCATTTCACCTGTCGTAAAGTGACAGGTTTAAAACCACAACAAGCAAATGGCAAAGTCAGGATTAAAACTCAGGAGCCTTTGGTTCCTAAGCCTAAATTCAGCCCCTTACATCAGCAATCTGGCATGAGATCTGGATTAACGTGAGGCAAAGGCAGTGTGCATTCATTGCTTTAGATGTGGGCCACTCAACCACCCAAAGATAGGGGATTCAAAGGAAGAGACAGCACCTCTAAACAGTCAGACAGGGGCCATACACGCCTTACCAGGTTGTCTGTTGCCACCTGGCAGGTACTGCCAAGAATACAGTATTCGCACAATACGACTCTCCCCTTTCACGTATATTGTGTTACTAGCCTCTCATCTTAAATACAACTCTCATTAATTTTTGCCTACTTCTAGCAAGTTAGAAGACTTGACAGTCAAGGATCTCCAGGAATTTATCAGATCAGATATTGGCAATGAAAAGCTCCCTGTCTTTCTCTCTAAAAGGACAGGACAGAGTCCGGTCCCAGGGATGAGTCAGGTATTAGACAGATACTCGGCTTGACTCCATGACCAAGAGATTGACACTTGGGGGGGGAAGGGTATGGCTAACTGAAGGAGTGACTGATTTAGAAAATAAAACATTGCATGCTGACAGTGGAGACCATCATTTTGTTTTTAATTCATCAGGCCAGCACACAGCATTAGAGTGAGAGAGGGAAAGACACACAGGAAAGCCTGGCATTTCTCATGCAAGCAGCGAAAAGAGGCCTGGTTCCCAGAGAAGGGGCTCTCACCAGCTAGTCTGTTGCAGCACAGTGAAAAGACCAGTTGCCAGCACAGAACACAGAACTCTGGGGTGTTACTGCTGTCATTATACAGCAAGAAGCAAGCTGTAGACCATCAGGCGAGTTACAGCTTCTGTGGCCTTCTTGGTCAGTACTGGGCAGGACATGTCGCTAGGGTGAAGTGCGGTCTCCGACCCAGGCACAGATGCCAGATAGTATTCTGGCCCACTCTGGAGGCCCAGTATTAGTGGTGAAGCCCCTGAAACCAGAAATGAGGATGGACGCCCCTTTGTAGATGGCAAAGCAGAAGATGCCATGAGATTTACTACAACTTTTCCACATTCTGTCCTCACAATGTCTATTTCACCCTGTCTCAGCCAGCTCCTGACACAGGAAGTTGTGTTTACAGCACAGTTTCTTTAGGCCTCCAGGCAGGCCACATGATGCAATTGCACTATGAACTTTGGCCTGCGCACTGGGCAGGGTTTGCTTGGACACCACTCTCCTCGACTGATCTGACATGCTCCCTGGGTGTTCAAGGCTAGGATGGTGGGGGTGATTTGACCCAGAACCGAACAGAAATGAAACTCCAGCCTTGACTAGTCACTTTAACTTTCTAGCTTACATGTACTGTGGCTGATTAACCCAACTATTTGTCTGAATTTCTGAAGAAGAGGAAGTAACGTGGCACTGCTGTGTCGTCTGGGTTATGACACAGCACTACCATGCTGACTGCCCTTCCTCCCAAACCCGTTTCAATCCAGCAATCGCACAGTCAGCACCTCCAGCCTGCAGCCACACAGCTCATTTCACCAGTGCTACATGAACAGCCTCTGTGCTTATGAAGTGCTTTGGGATCCTGTAGCAGGAAAGGTTCCAGTGAACGTGTGTCAGCTCCATTACCAAGTCCAGTGATTCACTCCCACCACCCAACATCTATCATTCTGGTTGAGATAAGTTGCTACATAGCAGCAGAGGACAGGTCCCCCTGCTAGCAAAGGGAATAGCTACAGTGTAATCAAGGGGCAGGAATGCATTGCACACTAACTGTAGCTACTTCAAGTCCTGGAGCAGTGACACCATGGCAGTGTGAGCTGTCCAAAGGCCACCCAGCACACTACCAAATTTGTTGCCTGTGCTGCAGCCCTTGCTTCCACAGCTTCACTGTTCAGTGCCTCAGCTTTCTGAACTAAAACTAACTCTGGTGGCTCTCTCCAAGCTGCTCTGTGGGTGCTGGAGAGACACACCCTAAGAAGTCACATGCAAAATAGCAGCATCTTTCCTGTAAGCTGGTCAAATTCATTTCTTCATCGGTAACTGCTGTCTTGACTTTGAGCAGCATTATAAAAGCAGGGTGGGGGTGGGGACAGGAAAGATGCTACAGAACGGTTTATTGTGGCACCCAGTTTCCTGAAAACCTCCTGGACTTTCTGCCACCTGGAGCAGGGGAGAGTATGTAAATGCTTCTTAATCCATGTGTAAACACCCAGCCCCTCAAGGGACACCTTCTGGCTGAGGACTCAGCAAGTGCTCTGTAAAGTACTTAATTTAACCTCAGTACCCCCGTGATGAAGGCAATGTAAGCAAAGGCCCAGAAGCATCCATTTACTTGGGATGCCCAATCTGATGCACATGGGCCCAGATTTCTGTAAGCGCTGAATCAGACCCTAGGCAGCGAGTACACCACCCAAGATTAGTGAAAATTTAGAACTAAGTAAGTTGCCCAAGACCCACACTGAACATCCATGTCAGAGACAGAAATCCCCAAATTTCACCCTGAGTCTGCTTGTTTTTCCAGAGGGAGGGAGCACGTGTGTCTCCAGTGCATCCATTGGAGCTGTTTGGGCACTCAGCATTTACAGAAATCTGGGGCCAAGAGCTCTTGACTGGGCTCCACAAGTAAATGGATATTACCAGGCCTCACAAGAGTTGGGCCCCCAGTGCAGAGAAAGAGAGTTGGACCAGACTCACCCAAGACTCAGCATTTATCCCTTTCTTGGAGGATATGGGAAAGGGAGGAAAAGGAGGGCAAAAGGGACAACAGACAGTTACACAGGCCAAGAAGGTTCTCCCTCAAAAGCCCCAAGGATGCAGGATAAGAAGGACCAGAGGAGATACAAAATAATGTCAATGGGAACAAAGAACATTTGAATTCTAGGTTCATTTCCAACAACAGGCTTTGATTTTTTTTACTCTTCATAGCTCTTAAACAAGAAAAACCTCTGAGCCTCTAGCGGAAGATTACCCAGACAGGAATTAGATGACAGCTCTCTACAGCCGATCCAAATCCCACTGATTTAGCTCCACTGTCTCCTAGAATAAACCCTCCATAGCTTTGTCTTTTCCTGTGCTGCTGTTACACAGATCTATTTGCGCACTGGGTAACCCCTTCTCTCAGTGTGTTTTGCATCCTCCTTTGGCGACTGTCTCATTACATAGGGTGAAAGCCCTTCTGCTGCCAGTCAACCTAGTTATTCCCGTAGCTCAACTGGTAGATGTCTGCACTAAAGGGCCAGGGTTCAAACTCTACCGACACTTAAGAGCTGGAGAAAAAAGCCTTCCCAGGGACCACATATTACGGTTGCATGCTGCGTTTGTTTTTAATCTTTTCCCTAGGGTTTTAAATTATATACAAAAAAACAATGTTAAGCAGGTCTGGGCTGATTAAACACACGAAAGCTAGGCAATGCTAGAATTAATGCTGCCTGTGCACTCCTAATTCTATTCCTTGTGTGTTTATATTATGACAGCCCCACTCCATGATCACACATTGCACGACTGAAAGTACTAGGCACTCACAGCTACAAGCAAAGCTGTGATGTTGAGTTGCTCTGAGCTAGAGGGATGAGCACCAGGTTGGATGTACAGCTCTGCAAATTCATGGATATCCACATTAGATCCACATCCACAGATGTGGTATGGGAACCCACGGATCATTTCTGCAGACACAGATCAGATATGAATCCACATATTTGTATTCACAAATGGCTCTAGAAATGAGTAAAGCCCTTCAAATCCACAGATATTCAAATTACATCCACATCCACAAACCATTTCTTGAGGATGCAAATTGGACAAGAATCCACATATTTGTATTCGCACAGGGCTCTACAGGTGAGTACAGACCCACAAATCCATGGATATCCAAATTATATCCACATCCGTGGACCATTTCTTGCAAATGCAGATCAGGTGTGGATACACATATTTGTATTTGCACATAGCTCTAGAGATGAGCAGAGCCCCACAAATCTGCAGACATCCAAATTATATCCAAATCTGCCGACCATTTCTTGCCTATTCAGCAGACCAGATATGGATCCACATATCAGTATCTGCACAGGGCTCTTGTTAGCTATTCGAAATTGCCGATGCCAGCAACAGAATTTGGGATTTCCTAGCATCTGGTGTTTCCTGACTTTATAGTGTTTGACTTTGCAAGAGTTTAGTTTTTTATTTTGTTTTTAAATGTAAATATTAATATGCTTGCGTCACATCCCAGGAAGATTTTGCAGCATTTTTTCTAGTTCTAGCATAAACAAGCCTGTTCAGACGAGACAAATTGAGGAAGCAGAATAAAAACATCCTCTTTGATTTGGAAGTGTCTCATGGGCCCAACTCATTAAAACCTGGTTCGAAACACTCAGGCGAGAGGCAACATTGAAATCAGACCCAGTCAAACTGTGTGCACAAAAGCTGGGAACCATCAGCCATGCTTGTTGCACCAACAAATCAACAAGCCACCGAATACTCTGTTCCAAGGGCTAGCTTCATCTCATCTGCACAGAAATATCTTGGACAGCATCTCAACATGGCTCATTTCCTGTTTGACAGCCAGCCACTTCCTTCTCCGCGCAATGGGCCACTTCCTGACTCACTCTCTTGAGCCCTTCAGCTCCACAGGGGACGTATGTACTGTAATTCACCAAGAGACTTCTCTCTGGTCTGAGTGCAGCTGAAACCACCAGCTGATATGGCAGAAAGCTTCAGACATCCATCAGTTTCTGATTTCCGCACACAAAGGAGAGACTTCAAACCACAGACGTGTTTTCTGCCCAGACAGCTGTCTCTCTCTCTCACAGATGGTGCCACAGTCCCAAGTGTAAGATTCTGGTGTCCGGAGTTTAAATACTTTCCCCCCCCTTCCTTAAAGGGTAATTTTACAAGCACGCACCACTGAAAAGCTGCAACTTCCAAAGCCCCCCTGACCTCACAAGAAAGATGCAAGTTAGTTCAAAAAGAGGATAGCTGTGTTTCAAACACTTTCAGTGTGTACAGAAATCTTCCTAGGGCAGTAGTTTTCAAACTTAGGGTTGCAGGACCTAGTACTGGGTTGCAGACTCTCAGGTACTGGGTCACATCATCCCCTGTTGCTGCAGCTGAAATACTGGAATGCATTGCTCAAAGATGTAGTTGTTGGGTCACAAAAATGAATGATAGTTTTCAACTGGATCTTGAGGAAAAAAGTTTGAAAACCACTGTCCTAGAGCACGGTCTAAAATACAGTCTGAGAAGCAGATCAGGACTTCAGAAACAAACCGCAGAGGATATCTATTTCTGCAACACACTCCACCTGAAGGTTTCACAAACAGGACAGTCCTCCTGGCCAAGGTCGTCCAGGGATTCAATCATAGTCAGGCACACAAGAGAACTCACTGCCCTGGCCTTTCACCATCAGGCTACACCTGTTCTGAGGGAAAGCCTGAGGCAGTGTAGCATCTACACACATCGAGTCCCAAGATACCAGATGACAAAAGTGTGTCATGCTGAGTTATCTTACTTCCTCTTCCACAATTCTCTGTTTAAGTTCTAGCAGTTGCTGTCCCAGGAACAGGAGTCAGCAATGCTCCAGGAACCCTGAAACATGGCAGAATATTTTATATGTTATGAAGCATGGCTCTTTAATATGTGGTTCGTTAAGTGGTCAAATCAGTGTGGAACTGAAGTGGCAGAAAAAGCAAAATGGCACTCGGAGTGACAGTTTAATGATTTACTACAATGCAGGAAATGCTCTGGGATCCAGACCGACGAGCATGTCTGCGCTCAGCTGTCCCAACCATACAAGTTGGGCTCTGGAAACTTGACAGCCTTCTCTTCCTTTCCAAGCAAGCAGCACTCCCGGTGACAGCAGAGAGATGCAGGGGTGGTGAAAACACCAGGCAACAGCCTGGCTGGGTGTGTCCCAGGTTACCTGAAGGGCTGTGAAGCCCACATCACACAACAAGCCCAACTGATGTGGTTTTAGTTGGGACTTTCCTTTCCACCTCTCAGCAGCTATCAGCCTCGGCCCCAAAAGAAAGAACAAGCACACATTCCAACTCTGAATGCTCACCCTTCACCCTAGGGCCTGCCAGCTTTCCTCAGCCTCCTTCTCCAACCTGGAGATTATTCCCTTCAGCTACTTTCCTCTACCACACTTCTTTTTACGTTGGAGTGTTCTAAGGTCCAGATGAGAAGGTGGGGCAAACAGACATTGCTATTAACTCCAGGTCTGAAGAAGCATATAACCCAGAGGTACAGTGGGCAGAATACAGCAGACCACAAACAGAGTAGTCAGTCAGAGATGGAACGAGTGCCTCCTGAAGTGTCTATTGAGATGCTATGCCAAGCCTGTAGCGTGACATAAAAGGTTGCACTGTTTAGAATGGCTATGGGAGGACTGGTGAGGACATATGGGCACAGTGCAAAGAGAAGGGGACTGAGAAGGTACAAAGGAGAAACGTCCCCACCTCTGCAGATTCTCTAGGTATGTCTACACCGGAGGCTCTGTTAAGTCAACTTTAAGTCAACCTTATTAAGTTGACTTCAAGCATTCACACTGAAAACTCCTGTAAACTGCTCACATCCACACTGGCAGCTTAACACTTAAGTCAATGTTATTAAGTCTACTTAAGGGCTACTCCCCATTTACACTAGTTTAGGTCGACTTAAGCATTAATCTCTGCAGCGCTCTCTGTGACACCCCGGCCGAACCTTTTTATTTTGCAGAAGTCTAGTAAAGCACTGGTTGCCAACCCTTCTCTTTTTTTAGGCAGAAATATTCATCCATTGACAAGCAATCCATGCCCCCCCACCGAAATGTGGCACGCTCAAGCAGGAGTATAGTCAGATGAGTAATTATGCAAAAACAGCACCGTCTTAATCCACAACACTGTGCTGTGTTGCTGAGCCAGACCTGCTCACTCTACGAGTGACAAAAGTTAGCTGTTACTAAGGGCAGTCCCGAGACCTAATGCGGCTACAGAAAAGGGAACACAAGGTTCCAACAACAAACCCTTTTAGTGCCAGTGATGTGGAAGCCCTGGACAGCAGAGCTGGATTTGCAGATCAGAGACAGTATTTGCAGTAGAGAAATTAATACACAACTCAAAAGATGTTTTCCCCCTACAAGTTAGATCAGCAGGGGTAAGCAAGAAATAGAGCTCCAAAATGTTGTTAGGAGCCAGTCACTTTTTTGCCCAGGTCTGCACTTCAAAGATTACCACTTTCCAGTGTTAATTAACAAGAGGCTTGCTTAAGCACATGACCTTTATTGAAAGAAGTTTACATAGGACACAAATGCAATGACCTTACCATATCACAGCCAGGAGAAAGGAGAGAATGCACTGTATAGAGGGACAGAGGCTGATAATCGAAGAACACATGTTCTTTGCATTTTGACTATGTCCATAGCCCAGCTTTTAGTGTGACTGAAGGGCTTTTTAAAAAGGTCAGTTTAAGATCTCCAGTCAGCAATTAAGCAATACCTGTGTGAGCTTCAATATTACACCTCTAAATGCATTTCAGAACCGGATATTTAAAATATCACTTCCTTCTTTGCCTACTTCCTAAGACACATATTCAGGATTCTCCACTCAAGCTGATCACTTCACAAACAACTAAGGCACTGTTCGTCAAAGCTGGGGTCTGGGGTCGGGTGGCAGAACAAAAGTTATTGGGTTGCCAGCAGGTGAGATGTGGGGAAGGGGAGAGGGAGGCAGGGAGAGAAGTGGCTGCTCCTTGTAACATAGTGTCAGCCTTCAACAGAGAGCACTGAGATAAAGCACGTCGTTAAGATTAACAATAAGGTGCTAATTGTTCTTCAAACAATCTGTGTGCCTCCTCTCTGAGTCAAAAAAAAAAAAAAAAAAAAAAAAAAGCAAGGAGTCTTGTGGCACTTAAAGACTAACAGATCTATTTATCCACGAAAGCTCATGGGAGAAAATCCCACTTTGTAGAGGGGGAGCTTACAGAATGGGATGAAAATAAATGCAGAGGAGTGTAAAACATGGGATCAGGTCATACTGCAACAGCAAATCAGAGCATTTGTAAGGATTCAAACTCGAGGAAACAGCACATAGAGGGAGGGTGAAGTCAAATTACCTGTATTTCTTTGGGCTTCTCTCATTCATATGAGAAGGACCGAGGCCACTGGCAAGCAACCTTTGTGTTTATCAATAAATCCAATAAAGAAAAGAAAAAACTTTGAACACCCCCTTAATTCCACCATTTCTGGGATCTGGGGATTGCAAAGTTCCAAAGGGGCAGCTGCAGGAGTTTCACTGCCCTGGGGAAGGACCCGGGGCACCGCCCAGGCCCCGCCCCCTGACCGCAGGCCACGTCCCCAGTCAGGGACAGGGCAGGGAGCAGCAGCTGCAGCTGCGGGGCCACCTGGCCTACGAAGGGACCGGAAGCAGCCACCGCCGCCACAGGCAGCTGGGCCCCAGATCTCCAGCCAGAGACCAGGAGAGGCAGGGCCCCTCCAGGACCTAGGGCACTGGCGCTGGGATTTGGGGCACAGGCCCTGTGTGCCAGGCACCAGCGACGCCCCTGGGCAGCCGTGTTAGCCTGGTAAAGCAAAAAAAGCAAGAAGCCCTGTGGATTGCAGTTATTTCTGCAAATTAGGATTTGCCTCTTTTTTCAGTGGGTTGAGAATTCCCTTGCTTGCAACAAAAGTTATAACTTGTAGATTTTAATAAAAACTCTTTCCAGAAATTTGTTGACTGATAATTAAAAAGAGAAGAGAAAAGCAAACTGTTCCAGTAGGAGCCTGTGTTAGAAAGTATGGTATTTTTTTCAACTATTAGAAAGCCTAAGTAACAGAATAAAATTCAACTGTATCTGCTGGAAGAAGTTATAATAAGGTCTCAGTCTGCAGGAGAGTGGATAGCTCCCCTGTGTTGCTGCCTTATGCACGCCAACAGCAACAGAAGTCACCAGACCAAACAGAGAGGTCTAGCACCCCTTCAATCACAATGGTGTGGATAATTGTGTTTTCATGGAAACTCATGCAGACTCAGGGAGCAAATGAAGAGCAGAGGTGGAAGTGGAACCCAGAGGGGCTGCTTCAGTTCCTGGGATATGGCAGTGGAGAAGGGATCAGGACCTGGATGGACTTGGAGAGGCTCAGCAGCAGACAGGATCTTCCAGGACCTTTCTTTCCAGCCTGGCATTGGCTCTCTTCTCCTTCCCTTGTCTCAGCACTTCCATCTCATTTCTCCACCCAGTCACACCCACATTTGCAAGGAGCTCCCACACACACACTCCAGGCTAATACATGCAATTTTAGAGACCTGACATACTTCTTGATTTGAGACAGGAGTATGGCATGTGGGATCACTCTCTGCATGTTCCATACAGGTGATCTCAAATTAGATGTGTAGATTTTGGAGATGCAATAGAGGCCTCAAGAGAAAGTATGAAAGCCATGAGGGATTCCAACCCCCCACAGCCATGGTTACTGTCCAGTTTTCTGGCGGCGGCTGGTTTTTTTCAGTGGAGGGTCGCTGCCTGGCAGAGGGGTCCAGAGCTGGGTCCTGAAGAAAAAAGTTTGCAACCACTGATCCAAGTGACTCACTTCTGACAGTTGAACACAGAGCCATGAATTCAAGACTTGGCAAGCAAACAAAAGCAGGAACCCATTTTCCAACAAAGAGCCTGAGTAACTAACTCCCAGCAGCAGGTCGGATAGTCTTGAGCTGGGAACACGGAATTCAGGCGCTCTGCACTGGCAAGCTGGAAAGCTGGTGGGCTTCCTAGAATCACAGTAATCACCCCCAGCTGATTTTTAAAGTCAGCATTTAAGAATCTAGGAGCTGAGCTGCCTCACCCAATTATCCAGAGGTTTCAGTTGTCCCACAGAGACTGCAGAGTAATTGCGGCTGTCCTGTACTTTTTAAAAACAGTTGTATTTGTAATTTAAGTTTGCATTGGAACTGGTTAGTGATTTAAGTCTTCCTTTTATTTCACAACAAGCATTTTTAAAGCACACAAGTGCATTTTTAAGGCTTTTAACTGAAACACTGATTAAAAGGAACAGAATTCTAGTTCTACAGCTGAGAACAGGTTAGGTCATTAGTTTCAGCACCGTTCATTGCTAGAACATTGCTCATGTCCACAATGTAATAATTACTTTGATCCATTTATCATGTCCAGTTACTGTGCAAACATTTATCCTGGGAACATTGTTTTTCATGTCATCTTTCACAGGGAGTGAGCTCCACCTCATGCTGGGAACAGACTTAAATGACAGCAGGAACCACTATTCCTTGATGTGTAGTCATATCCTGAAGTGACTAACAATGGAACAGGGTGTTCCTATGTATTTTGGGTCTCAGAGGATCCAAGTCAAAACTGCTCAACTGCTGACTAAAGAGCTTTCCTGCAGATTCTCCCTGGGAGCGAGCACACAAACAAGCTGGTTTTTTTCTGGCTTCTAAATAACCACCAAGAACAGACTCTGAGTTGGGCAATGACTGGCATGTGTGCTCGCACTTCTCTAAGTCTTCCTCTACTGTAAAACAAACACACAACTAAAACAAACAAGCAAAAACAGAGTTGTTAAAGTCAACAGATGACTCTGAAAACACAGAGCAGACTGGTGAGTAATTAAGGGACTGTTACTTTGCAGTTCCTCTAATTGCCATAACAAAATTAATCCCTTTAAAATGTGGTAATCTGATGATTAGTGCAAAAGCAAGTGCTCCTGGGATTACAAAAAAGGATTCTCCAGGTGGAATGATACTGCTGTCATCCTGGAGCCTGAAAAATAATGCTCAGTAAATGTACTGCGAGCCCACCTATGTTTATTAGCCCAATAGGGTCATGTGCCCTTTACAGTCTAAGAGTGATGAAGATAATGAAGCTCAGATCCAAGTGAAGCTGAACTGAACTTCCCATCCACAAGTGAAAAAGCTGGCTAAACTTCTGATGTACACATGAGCTCACTGCCTGACCAGAGGGTCCACTCAGTCTGTCATCCGGCCTCTGACAAGGCTAAAGCCTGACATCTCAAGTCAAGGAAAACCAGTCAAGCAGAGGCAGCCTGAGGCAATTGGGGGCCCTATACGAGGGCCCTTTATAGGGCCTCCTATGGGCCCCCAATGCCACACTCACCAGGGCCCTGGGCCCCCACTGCCACCCTAACTGTCCCCCCCATCCCAACTCCCCAGGGCGAGGGGGCCTGCAGACCTCCCGAGCCAGAGGCTGTGCCACCCACCTGCCTGCCCAGCCTCTCTGCACTGCTGGTGCAGCAGCGCTCCCCACATAGACCCATCCAGCTGCTCCTCCCCGGGGGGGAGGGGAGCGGCTGGCACGGTGCTGCAGCTTGTCAAGAGTGGGGCCCCCCTGGAGCAGCCCACTCTGAAGAGTTCGGGCTGCATCACCCCAGCCAGCCCAGGCCTGAATAGAGGCCACCTCACCCCCAGGCCCTGGATCAGGCCTGTCAGCAGCTCCCCACTCTCCCACCACTCCGCGGCACGAGCACTAGAGTAAGTGAAGCAGGCGACTGCTACAGGGCCCCATTACTCCTTGGGGCCCTAGGCAACCACCTGCTTCGCTTACCCCAAAAGCCGCCTCTGCAGTCAAGCTACAATGAATAAGATGCTGTAACACATAAAAGAGGGATTTCTTCTTGGCCCTTAACACTGTGACTTGAAGAGAGAGGACTGAGCGCCCCTGCTCAGTCTATTCCCATCACTAATCATGTTAACTCTAGTTATACAAAAGCTTGTCATCTTTCTCCCTAATCCAAGGTACTTACCCAACAAGAGATTGGCAGCAAGTTCTACCAGGCACTGTACAGAAGGAAGAGAAGGGGGGGGAAAAAAAAAAAAAAAAAAGCAAAGAGTCTTGTGGTGCTTTAAGACTAACAGATTTATTTCGCATGGACTTTTGTGGGATTTTCTCCCACAAAAGCCCATGCGATAAATAAATCTGTTAGTCTTAAAGTGCCACCAGACTCCTTGGTTTTTTTTTGCTTTACCAGACTATCATGGCTGCCCCTTTGGAACTTGTACAGAAGAGTAGATTGTTATGGCCTCTCCAGAGAGATTGCTCATTATGAGACAGGCCAAAATGGAATACCTAATTGGCGTTCACAGCACACTATCTTTGTCAGACCTTCTCCTACCATTCTCCCTTCCATTCAACTCTCCAGTCTTTTTGTGGGTGCTCCCTCAAAACCTCTACTTTGCTTTTTCTATAGCTTTTCCACTGCCCTCTCTGGGAAATTTCAGACTAGAAAATCCCAACTGAACGCAACATTCAAGATTCATGTAAAGTGCTCGATGGCTTTAAAATGTTTTCTTGATTGTTTTCTACCCCCACCCCAGCCCCACTTAGCATCTCATTGGTTTGTGACAGCCCACACACAATGTATAGATTCAGTGAGCTACAACAAAGCCTACATCTTTCCTTGAGAAGTCAGAAAACATTCATAGTCCACTGGTAGTTAAATCGTTTATTGTTACCTGACATCCTGCTGTCCTGTTTTGGTGGTTCCTCTGCAGTTCCCCAAAACTCCCAGCTATCCTAAAAAACTGTGGAAGCAAAAAATTTCACATACCTTTGCTGTGCATCCTATCAACTCTCTGGATAACTGTTTGTACAGCAGCTGGACATAATCAGCAGATCAAAGTAAGCATTACACCATGAAGCTGAGCAATGCTCTAGTTAAAGTGAACACCTTGAATGAAGCATCCAACCACTGATCTCTGTAGCACCTCACTGCCAACCTATTCCATCCAAGAACTGACCATTTCCTCCCACTTTTCATTTCTCACACTAACTAGCTTTTAATTCACAGCAGGACCTCTCAGGTGTGGTTACTACAGTTTCATAACAGCTGCTTAGAACAAGGGTCAACAAAACTGGCTCACAGCTAGGCACCACCAATTTATTTTTGGTCACCAGGGGGCATTCCTCCATTACATTTCTGCAGTGGAGCTAGGTGACAGATTAACATGGTGATCAGAAACACACATTTTTCGAGGCCTGGTTTAGAAAGAACTGTATTAAAAATCCACCTAAAGCGAAGCCAGAATTCTGTTAACGCTTGTGACGTCGGAAAAGAATGACTTACCTTTAAAGCAAGCTAGTTTGTTAGTACCATTTGATCAAAGTAATATACTTTGTACTTCTACCAGGGCATTGCTGTGCTGGGCTTACCAGGCTTGAACCCTGAGTCCCAGCACCCAAGCCCCGGCTCCACTGCTGGCCCTTCCGCAGTGATGCAAGCCCCAAGTCTTTTCCTGGGCCAGTGATGCTCCTGACTTCTACGCTACTTTCTAGGATCTCAAATGCTTTTCCCTTAAAGTGAATCTTTTCAGCCTCCAGTGGGAGATAGGGAAGCTCTGCCAACAGAGGCGCAGAGACATGGTCTACACTGAAATTTAGGTTGACACACCTATAGAGCTCTCAGTGCAAAAAATCCATACCCCAAGTGCTGCATCTCTGCTGGTCTAAGACCCATGCTAAGCACAGCTAGGCTGATAGAAGAATGTGTCAACCTAACTACCACTTACTGGGTATCCGGAGTTCCTACAGCAACAGAAAAACCCTCCCCACACTGTAAGATGCAGCTACACCATCATAGCTACAATGTGATATACTCACCCTATAAGAGATGTGGGCAAACTACAGCCCACGGGAGCTTTTCATTGGGCTCTTCAGCTGAAATCTGGCAGCCACTCGCCACCCTGTCCCTGTCCCTGTCCCATCACATGCAGGAGGAGCACCGTGGCCAGAGTACAGTGGCTGACCCCTCCCACCATGGGGCTGAGCAGTGTCCTGGCTGGAGCATGGCCGCTGCTTCCCCCTCCCAGCCTCGCCCCTTCTACCACCCCTCTCCCCAGCCTGCCTAAAGGCAGATATGATCCTCAGGCCAAAAAGTTTGCCCACCCCAGCCCTTGAGCAGAGACGTGGCCTATGAAATTTGCCCAAAGAGACATAGCAAGGAAGGAATAAAACCCAGTCTCCTGACTCGGCAGTCCCAAGTTTCCACAACTGACTCAGGTTTTGGTTTTTTTTTTTTCTGGTTCTGAGAAAAAACTATGTTGAGAATGCCTCTTAGCGCTTTTTTATTATTGGGCTGGGGAATGCAGCTATCACACTCAAGGACGGTAACCTTTATCAGTGACAAATAAGCTCACAGTTAGCCGTGTGGTTCCTTCAGGTCTCGTAGACGAATGTTTTCTTATCTGGGTGATTTACTGCACTTCAGTTCCTTCAGCTGGCCCACTTTTTTTAAAAAATGATCTGCGCATCTGACATTGCCTCCCTTCAACTCAGTGAAAAGTAGCCTCTGGGTAGATATTACCTCCTTAGCCTCTGTAGTGATGACTGATCCCGTCTCCTTTACCCTCTTTATTAACTCCTCACACACCACAGGTCCAGCATATCGACATGCTTTTTACTCCTCACTCGTATAAGAACAGATTGTTTTTCTCCATATCTCTGGCCATCAGCTTTTCAAGTTGTCAGCCAGGACAGAGGAGTGTGGAAGACAGTCTAAAGCTACATCGGTGAGATGTGAGCCACCCAGAAATAGGGTAACTAGAAGAACTGGAAATATTTATGTGACGAGAGGACACAGGCAGGGGATGAAGGGATCCCAAGGGGGAGATAACAAGATTTGTGAATGGGGGGGGGGGACGGACGCTAGGTGTGATATAGCCTGACTTTAGTAAGGTTTTTGATACTGCCTCACATGCCCGTTTCATCAACATACTAGGGAAATATGACCGAGATGGAGGTATTGTAAGTTGGGTACATAACTGGCTGGAAAAGCATTCCCAGAGTATAGTTACCCCCTGAGAGTAGTCAAGCTGGACTTATCCACTGGGGTGCATCAGAGATCAGTTCTGGGTCCAGTTCTGTTCAATATCTTCACCAATGTTTTTAGATGATGGCACGAAAAGCATGCTTATCAAGTTTGCAGATGATACCAAGCTGGGAGGGGCTGCAAAAGCTTTGGAGTGTTGGATTAAAATTCAAAATGATCTAGACAAACTGGAGAAATGGTCTGAAGTAAATAGGATGAAATTCCATAAGGACAAATGGAAAGTGCTCCACTTAAGAAGGAACAGTCAGCTGCACACATACAACATCGGGAATGACCACCTAGGAAGGATTATTATGGAAATGGAGTTGGGAGGACAGGGTCAGAGTGGATTACAAGCTAAAGAGAGGTCAATCGTGTTGCAGAAAAAAGCAAATATTATTCTGGGATGTATTAGCTGGCATGCAGCAAGCAAGATATGGAAAGGGATTCTCCTGCTCTGATTAGATCTCAGCTGGAGTAGTAAGTCCAACTCTGGGCACCACATTTTTGGCAAAGATGTGGACAAACTGGAAAAAGAACAGGGAAGAACAGCAAATGTGACTAAAGGTCTAGAAGACATGACCTAAGATGGAAAATTTAAAAAGCTGGGTTTGTTTAGTCTGGAAAATAGGAGATTGAGAGGGGCCCTAACAACAGTTTTCAAGTACATAAAGGCTGTTACAAGGAGGAGGGGGAAAAATTGTTCTCTCTGAGGACATGAGAACAAGCAACAGGCTTGAACTGCAGTAAGAGTGGTCAGATAGGACATTCGCAAAACCTTCCTGTCAGGATAGTTCAGAACTGGAATAAAATGCCTGGGAGTCTGTGGAATTTTCATCAGTGGAGATTTTTAAGAGCAGGTTAGACAAACACCTCTCAGGGGTCGCCTAGAAAGGGATAAAATTCCTGTGTTAAGCACAGAGCACTGGACTAGAAGATTTCTTGAAGTCTCTTCAAGGCCTACAGTTCTATGATAGCGCCCTGCTCTAGCCATTAAGCTGCACTGCCTACGCACACACATGTTCTTAACCAAACACTGTAATGCCCTACCATTCATCATTTTTCTTATCCTTTTTATACTGAGAATCTGGTCCTGGACTCTCCAGCTTCCATGACTTGCTGTGAGCACTCAGGCACCTCATGGAGAACTGCTACGTGTCTCAGTTTCACCATCTATAAAATAAGGCTGCTAACACTAAACAGCAGTACTGGAAGGATAAAATGCTCCTTAAGCACATTTGAGCTCTTTGGATGAAAAGCACAAGCATTAAATAGCGCAGTCAGTGACAGTGAGCTAGAGGCAGAAAAGACCCTGCTAAGAAGGAATATGGACTCGTGGTTCCATGTTCTAAAGGGGAAGGGCTGGTGCAGAAGCAGACACCTCTCCTTGGGGTGGGAGGAAGAAATGCTCAAGGAAATCACAACCATGAAAACAGGTGATCTACAAACCAAAGACTGATATCTTGAACAAGGCAGCTGCCTCCCAATCACCCCTTCCTGCTGAAGTTTGCCAGGCCTCTGTTTTCCCCTGCCAGCAGGGTGCTTTAAGATCAGCATAGCCCACCATTATTTCTAACCAAACTACCCTTCTGGGTGGGGTCCCATCTATTTAACCCTGGACAGAGTCTCCAGTGGCCCTCTGAGCTCCAAATCTAAGGGAACCCCCCCGGGTCTTCTTTTTGAAGCTTGGGCTATTCTCCCTGGCCCCTTTGATTCACCCTTCTGTGTTCCGCTCAGACTGGAGGCGAAGTGTGCCACAAACAGAAGTCAGTGGTCTCTCCCCTCGACATGCAAAACACTTTTAAACTGAGCCCAGCCTTTCCTTCCTGAGAGGAGTCCACCTTCCCGCCTCTGATCCAGCCACAATTCCCAAGGCTTTCTCTAGCCAAATCAGCTCCAGAAGCAGACTCCTCAGTCACAAAGGGACCCATGTACAACAAACCCAGGAGAGATCATCCTCGACTACCAAGACATCACTACCAACCATTCCCACCTGGCTCGATCCCAGCCTTTTTTGCTCTTGCTTCCTGGTGTCAATGTCTTCTTCCTTGCAAGAATCTGTCTCACTCTCTGCACTTCCCTGGGCACTGGCTGCTCTCATGGAGATCTTTCTCTTCATGATGTGGCCTGTATTTTCCCTACCAAAGGAAGGGGGAAATAACCTCATCACAGGTGACCTGCAACCCACCTCCCTTTATGGATCCAGCCTCCCTGGGACAAACTCTCTTCACCACCAAGCCCTGGAGGGATACACCAGGCGCCAAAGTATCTTTCCCCAGGTGTTAAGTGCTAACTTGGCTGCCTCTCAGAGGAGGGGCTGTGAGTTTTCTCTGCAGCAAGATGCCAACATTTTTAAAAATCAGAATGGCAGTTTATACAGAAGAGATGCAGCCCTAGACACAGACTGGGAGTGAGATTCAAAGGGAACCAAAGCAGAGAACACAGGCATGTCCACATGCCCTAGTTGCAGAGCAACATGCTTTGCTGGCTGGGGTGAGCTAAGATTTGGTCAGCATAACATATGCCAGAGCTCACTGCATCCCCTACCAAAACTGATATGGGGAGTCACAGGCACCAGAAACTCTCCCTCTTGCCAATATTTCAGCAGTGGGACCTAAAAAGAACCTAGATGAGTAAAACAGACATGTAATCTCCATGGGATCTGTACACAGATGAAAGACTTCTATAGCTAACTGTTAACCATCCACTCTCTGGAAGAGAAGGAAAATGCCTGCCATAGCACAATTTGGAGAAACTTGTATCCAGAGGTCTCTGGGGATCACAGCAACTAAAGAAAGTCTCCAAACTGATAGCTTCTTCTCATTTCCCTGTGCAGCAACGGGGTGATTTAAAATTAAGCAGATGCCCCTTGTAAAGGAAATTGCAAGATGGAGTAAGTTTGGTTTAGAAGTTCTGTGTGAGAGTCTCTGTGTTTGCTAAAACATTAATTACAGAATGTATATTAAGTCAGGGGAGCTAGTGACTTAGATAAGAAGGTAGACTGTTTCTATAGATAAAAAAGGTGATCCACAAATTTAGATTATAAGACAATCCCTCCTGTCTGGACCCTGCTGGGAAGCCATCAACCTAGTCTGGTAAACAGGTTGACGGGGGCCAGGTAGCCGAGGGGTCACAGGAGTCTGACCACCCACTGGTCAAGGACAGTAACTGTTACCCAAATAAGCTGTAACCAACAACAGAGGCGGGCTAACTATAGTCTGCCCACATATCTACACAACAGACACCATCATAGGTCCTAATCAAGCTTGCTACTCCATCAAAGGCTCATTTACCTGCTCATCTACTAACGTGGTCTATGCCATCATGTGCAAGAAATGCCCCTACACCTTATATATTGGATAAACAGAACGATTGCTCCGTAAGAGACTGAATGAGCACAGAGCTGAAATCAGAAATCAAAGAACAAAGAAACCAGTTGCTGAGCACTTCCATCTTCCTAATCACTCGATGATGGATTTGTTAACGACTGTCGTTACAGCTGTACCTGGGACATCAAGACTTCAAAAAGAGACAGCTGAACTCGAATTAATATGCAAGCTAAATTCTGTGAAAGCAGAACTGAATCGAGACTATGGATTCTTTTCCCATTACAAAGGGTAATTTGACTTCACGCTTCCCATGGTTTGAGCCTGTAAACTGCTCTGATTTGCTGTTACTTTATGACCTGATCCTATGTTTTACACCCCCTTGCATTTAGTTTCATTCCTTTCTGTAAGTTCACCCATCTTCGAAGCATCTGAGGAAGTGGGATCTTCTCCCACGAAAGCCCATGCAAAAAATAAATCTGTTAGTCTTAAAATGCCACACAACTCCCTGTTGTTTTTTAACTATATGCTGCCTATTAAGTATAATCTAATAGTGTAACCTGCATATTAAGAGTAGTAATACCATGTACGGATTTTAGGCATGATGTAGCTTGTATTATGCATGAGCTTGTTGCATTATGTATATCGTATTTTGCATGTTAGAAGGTATATATGACCTGTAACCCCTATACTGGAGGCTCTTGCTCTGAGAAGCTTTCTTTTTGCTTCTCTCTGATGCAGTTCCTGTTATTATTCAGCTGAATAATAAACTCTGAACCACACCTCGTTCTCCGCTTATTCGAGTCTCAGCTGGGAACAGGCCTTCATCTTTGGGGAGGATTCGTGGTTTCTCTTTCCAGGTTGAGAACCCAGACCAGTTTTCCCCCACACCCTGTAAGAATAGATCAAATTACCTAGAAATTTGAGTGAGCGAGAGAAGACTCAAGCTTCAAATCACCTGCTCTTTAGGTACTGCCCACACCAACTGCCCCACACACGTCATAGGATTCCTTGTTTGTTTCACCAAGGAGAAAAGATTAATTAATGAGTTTTTATTATGGATTATTTAAAACCAGGTATAAAGTGCCTCTACTAGGTACTTATCACTTTGAGACCATGTTATCTAGTCATGATCGACCTTACATGGAAGTCTAGGGTTGATCACGAGCTCACACTGCGTTTTTAAAGATGCGAACCTCTACGCCACATGCCAACACATTCCTCAAAAACACCTCCTTCTTCCCCAAGCGCTGCTTGCATACATTCAGTATTAGGTGTCTACGTGCCACAGTGCACAAGTGGTCAGAAACTTTTATCCCTAGCCAGTCATAGCAGGGTCAGCAGCCAGTGTTACATTAGCTCTATGTTCTTAGAGAAATCAGAGCATAGTATCCAGCCTGTGCTCCCTCCCCCCCCCCCTCCACCCAACCTCTGCTTGAACTGAAAACCAAAAACAGTGAGAAGGCAGTGGGAGACATCCTTATCTACTCATATCCAAAAGCCATCAGCATAGTAAATGGAGCTTCATTTGCATTGACTATGGAGAGCCAGGCTCCAAAGCAAGAACGGCACTGAACCCTGGGACTGAAGAAGCAGGGAAGCATTGCATGATGGGGGATCTCACACCAAAACGAACAAACTCAGCAATTATCAGACCATTCTAGTCATAGGCATGATTACTGATACCCAAAATACTGAGTCTGCCTGATTGTATTGTGAGCTTCCCTGAACCATTACACACAGCCAGGAACGTGTATTGGCCACTTAAACAAGTCCTTATAAAAACCTTTACCCAAATCCAAGAGTACGTACTGTCCTGTGTGAGTCCTCATTAAATCTTGTCTGAATCTGGACTGAGTCCTGAGTCCTGATGCTTGGATCTAAAGCTGTATCATTTCTACTGGGACTTGGCTTTTCCTCTTCTTTGCTGATTGCTGTGGGAGCTTTGTTTCCATTCAGCCTCTGACCCTAATCTGCACAACCTGGGAATCTTTCTGCTACACAGAGTGGTGAGACCCCCACCCCCACCCCCAACCTCTCTCTCCTCCCCCACCTCGTTTAATTATGACTCTCTCTCTCTAGGCCTGATACAATAGAATCTAGGTAATCTTGTAGGTGGGTGTTTTTCATTCCTTGAATGTTTATTAATACTGTAACTGGGTATTTGGGGGTATTTTTTTCTCCTTTTGTAACTATTCCTAGTAGTGCAAGCTTTAGAAACCTAGCAATAAAATGCCTTTTGTAATCAAGCCAGTTTCCAGACTCTCCTTTGTGGTCTTGGTTTCTTTATATCACTTTGCAGCAACGCTTCTATTACCTAGCCAAGGATCCCTGTAAGGTTTGCTCAGTGATGGGGATATTAGCCTGATTGACTCCAGGGGCATACAAGGGTGACAGCTGAAAACGGTGGGTTACTCACCAGTAACCGTCCTTCTTTGAGATGGGCTGCTCGGATCCATTCAGTAATAGGTGTCTCTGTGCCGGAGCACCGGACTGGCCAGAAAACTTTTGTACTAGCCTGTCAGGAGAGGCAGCCTCCGCCCCTTGTGCCACCCCGTGGCTATATATACGGCTGCCTCACGACCCCTCCTCAGTTCCTCAGAGTCGCCAACTCCAGATGCGGGGACGGAGGGGAGGGACCTGAATGGATCTGAACAGCCCAGCTCAAAGAAGGATGGTTACTGGTGAGTAATCCACCATTCTTCTTCGAGCGCTGCTCGGATGCATTCAGTAATAGGAGACTACTAGCCATGCTGATGGATGGCAGGTGGAGTTGGGTCTTCTGCCTTCAGCACAGCAAAACACCCCAGATGGGAAGAAGCCCAGCAAGCAAGATTCTAACCAGAGCCAAGAGACGAACTAGGCTCTTGGTGTGGCACCGAAGAATCGACAACTGAGGGCCAACCCAAAGTCAGGAGCAGGGCCGAACCTGCCGGGACATATGTGTGTGGGCAGGACGGACCAAGGTCACCATAACAAGGATGAAGAACGCAACATGAAAACATAGAGGGTTGCGTTTGGATGTTCCACCTAAGTGGTATAACACAAGGTATGAAGACCAGAAGATAAGTGTCTGGCCATAGGGCCTTACAGCGTGAGCTCACAGGGAAAAAGCTGGAGGCCATGGGTGTGGGGTTAGCCATAATGACTGTGGCCTGCACAGGAAACCATAGAAGGGATGAACCTTATCCCATGGACTGAGCACATCAAGGCCTGAGCCAGGATCCAAAGAATCACAGTCTAGCCAGGGCGGCTGCGGACTACGCAGGTAGCCGCAAGAGGGAGGAACCTTATCCCTTGGACTGGCCACGACCAGCCCTAGCGGGGCCTGGTTGATAAGAGTAGGAGTGAAATTACGTAGTTGCATTGGGGAAAGGGGACCCTGAGATTGATCAAGAGGGGTCTGAGCAAGACACTTCAAGCCAAAACACTGAAGGCCAAAGCCAAGAGTGGTGCGGTGGGCGGCAGAAGGCATGCCGGCTACAGGATATCAAGTTAGTATGCAAAGTGCGTGCTTCCAGCCGAGTATGGTACCAGAATCCGGGTTCCTCACTGGAGGGGTACTCCAGGACACTAGCACCCACGATGCGGCACAATGGCCTGAGGCGGTGCTGATGGTTTGGTACCTATAAAAGCCTTGGTAGCGTGAGAACTCACAGAGAAAGCCCGCTTTTGGTCTGTAATCCTGTGGGATTCCAGCAACACGAGGACTGTACGAGAAAGGGAGAAGAGAAGGCGGGGAACAACGCCAGCTACCGCTTGGCCACCCAGTCGAGGTGCCAAAGGGCTCGTAGCAGTGCCGTATTAAGGATACGGTCTCGTGTGCCTAGGGCACCACCAAAGAAGTATATTGCCACAGCTACGTTGTGCATATGTGAGCACCAGGGGAAAAGACATGTTGAGGCAGAGCTACCCCCAAAACTACAGTTGCCAGGGGAAGGAGAGATCGCCTTCTGGCCACCTAGGAAGTGAAGCTGCCTGCAGAGTATCAAACGCGGTATCACGGAGGTACCCTGAGTTTAGAGAACCCAACAAGGAGGGTTATTTCCAAATAGGGGACCGGATGGCATTCCTTGTGGGGGATACAAGCCTCTGAATTTCTGAGTACTTCGGACCTGTTTCCCTCTATCTATTACATATATATGAGCACACATATATAATCTGGTCCCTCAAGGAGGTGAGGGAAACAACCATCCTCGTAAGGTAGTCACCAACATCACATGGAGGTGACCCCACGGTTTGAACTGCAGATCCCCAAGCAGGTATAGTGGGTCGACGCACGCCCAAGGAGCAGTGCCCTCTGCCAGGGTACGTGTGTCCGAAAGGCAGGGAGGCTAGGGAGGGCAGTTACAAGCAACTCGGTGGAGGAGCTTCCATGCCCGGAGTGTGGCCTTTCAACCGGCTATGACGGGGGACTGATGCTGCAAAAGCAGGGGCTAATGTAGAAGGCCCAAGATAAGGTATCCCACTGCAGCTCCCCTGCCATGGGAAAAGCGACATTGGCGCCATCCCTATAAGCTCCCTGATCTTGAAGGTTCCAAGTCAGTTCACTAGGTCTCTGCTTTGCAAGTGAAGGGGGGGAGGAAGGGGAAGCTATGAGGAAGGCTGGCCACCGCTTCTGGTAGGGTGGGCCTAGGACAAGGACTCCCAGGATAAGGTGTCCTGATAACAACTGAGGTTGCCCGCAAGGGAAGGGGCTGTTACAGGGCCTCAGCTTCTGTGAAGAAGGGGCTATAGGTTGGCAGGGGTCGGACCGCTCTGCCTCGGCCTTCCCTGGAGGCTAAGGTTCTCCATGATGATACGAACACGTCCCACTTGACGGGTAGGGTAGGGAGGTTCTCGTCGAGCCGAGGTGTCGAGAGCCCCAGTACAGCTGGTCTACTCAGTGTGCCAACGGTATGCTAGCGAGGGGAGGGTGTCCCCCTCCCCCAACCCAGGAACAAGAATGGGGCCTACCTGATGTAGGGCATTTGGGTAAACAGGAGCGGTTCTGTGTCCCGATGACGCCGTGTCTGCACGTGTTGGAGCCTCTGAAGTCATAGCTGGGGCTAATACGAGACGCGTGTCTCCTCCCTGGCAAGACCCATCCTGTTGTAAACCAGCGCAGGAGTTGTCAGTTGAGGGGTATCTGAGAAAAAAAAAAGGGGGGAGGGCCGATCCACCCTGGGTGCCCGAAGTAGCAGCTGCCGAGGATGTCTAGGAGTGGACCTCGGTACAGATGTACCGACAGTGCAGAGGGGTTTGGCTGGCATGGCCCGTGTCCGCCCAAGATCGGGGAGGGTACACGGCCAGAATTAGCGTGCCCGTGGTCACAGTAGCACAAGAGGAAAGCTGATCCCGATCAGAGCCATTCCGCCCCAAAGGGAGGGAGAACACGTCGACTGTTTGCTGCAATGATGCACTGAAATCTATTGCATCACGGATGTCTCAAGAATAGGGTGGCACCCAATTGGGGCGGGCATCTTCCTTACAGGTGAGAGAGAAGAAGAGGTCTCAGCACCCTAGCAACGGGATGATAGCAGTGAAAGGAAAAGCTTTGCCTGTATTCCCACGATGATGTAGATGAGTGGGAACTGGAGGGGAGGGGCGTCGCCCCAGGAGGTCTATGTGGGAGGGGCGGGTCCAGGAGTGAGGAGGCCGAAGTATTTGGCCTCTCCCCTGCAGTCCTGAGCGGTGCCCACGCTGTATCCACCATGTCACGGGCCGAGAGGAGGAGGTCCTGGGAGATTATCTGACCTTCCTCTAGAAAGGCATCACACTCCTCTCTGGCCTCTGGTGGGAGCAAACGTCAGAATTTCGCGACCAACTCCCACACATCCAGCAAGTATCTGCTGGTTATGGCTTGGTTGTTTGCCACCCGTAGCTAGAAGGCCGAGGAGGAATAGACCTTATGGCCCAAGAGGTCCAGTTCCCTGGCTTCTCTGGAAAATGGGAGGGGGTTGCTAGGGGGCTCCCCCAGGCCTAGCGCCATTTGCACCACATCCCTTGGGGGCACCAGGTGATGGGAGAGGGAAGGGATGTCCAATCCAGGGACCCCAGTATTTAATGCTTGCCGTGTCCAAAACAGGAGCAGTAGAGCTTGGGCTCTGTCACTGGGAAGACTTGAGGTCCCAGACACTCAGATGAAGTGGGACTGTCAGGGGTTCTGCCAAGGCAAAGGCTGGGCCGAAGAGTGTATCAGGAGGGGGACCCGAGGGCTGTACCTCCATCCCTAGATGGGCTGTAGCGCGGCGCAACAAGTCAAAGTGCACCAACAGATCCCCCATATAGGAACCCGGTGCCGGGGACAGGGCGGTACTGGGAGCTCACCGTGATGGGGAAGGAGTCTCCCAGGGGACCATTCCTTTGGGCGGAAATGGAACGGCGACGGTGCTGAAGTGCAGTGCCAAGGTCGCTTGGAGCCCCTCGATGGCCCTTCCTCTGGACTGGAAGTGGGGGAAAGAGATCGAGACTCCAAGCGCGGTACCAGCGACGGCAAGGTGATATGTTGCCGTGGAGATGGCCCTACGGTACCAGGGCCAAATGGAGTAGACAACGGAGGTCTGTATGGTGAGGGAGAGAGACGCCCATGATGGACCCAGGCCTTGGACGTAAAGGCCGGTTTGTCCCTTCTGGCTGGGATTGGGGCAGATGGTGTGGGAAGTAGAGGGAGGACTTGAGCGGCCTCCACCGCTTCAGGGGTTGATGGCACAAGGAGTGACTCTGAGCGGCCCCGTGGCAATCCTCACCTAGGGAAGGGGGGGCTACCTGGCTGGGAGGGCTCCTGCTCCCGCGGTACTGGGCTGTACCGAGTCTGCAGCGCTGAGGGTGACTGCGGTAGGTACCAGGGTGAACTCGGCACCGGCAACGCCAGGCTGTCCCGGGCCAACAGTGCCAGAGATGCCGGCAAACGGCACCAGGGTGATCTGGGTACTGGAGGTACCCAGCTGTGCCGCCGGGGTGATCCGAGTACTGGCGGTACCAGACTGTGCCGGTGTGCCGGGGGCAATCTCGAGCGGTGCCGAGGTGCTAGGGTGCCGGGTTGGCGCCGAGGTGCTGGAGTCGGCACCGAGGTTGTGCGGCAGCGGCTACCAGTGGTATGGTGCTGTGTGGGCTCCGGTGCCAAGCTGGGTCTCGGTGCCGGGCGAGAACCCAAAGCCTCAGGTGAAGGGTGCTGAGCCTGCTCAGAGGCTAAGGCACGGCGCCGTTGTTCCCTCTCCTTGATGGTCCGAAGTTTAAAGGAGAGACATAGGGAACAGGCAGAGACCAGGTGGTCTATCCCTAGGCACCGGAGGCACTTCCCGTGGGGATCATCCCAGGGGAAGGTCTTGCCGCACTTGGAGCAGGGTTTAAATCCTGGCATATTCGACGATGTTCCGGACCGACGGTGGAAGTCTCCTGTGGTGGAACTATGTTCACGAAGAGGTGCTCCCAGTCGGGTGAAAAGCTCAAAGGAGATGGACAGGCTGCTTGCGTTAGCAAGGAGCGGACGTTCCAGATCCGACGCACAAGGTGGAAGAAATGAAACTGAGGAGGGGTCATGAGGCGGCCGTATACATAGCCACAGGGTGCTGCGAGGGGCGGAGGCTGCCTACCCTCTCCTGACAGGCTAGGACAAAAGTTTTCTGACCAACCTGGTGCTCCAGCACGGAGACACCTATTACTGAACGCATCCAAGCAGCACTCAAAGAAGTGCTGATCTGACTCAGCCTGGTTAAAACCACGGGCATATAAGGGTAGCAGCAGAGAAGTGCTGTGTGACCCAACCTGTTGAGTTCAGGGACATATAAGGGGTCAGCTGAAAGTGCTAATAGACCCGGTCCACTCAGGCACACTTTGTTAATTGATAAATGCGTATATTGGGTGGTTACTTGGATTTGGGGGTTGGAAGAATCCAGTGCTGGGAAATCAAGGTCCTGCAAGGGTTGCTCCATTGGGAGAGAGGTTGCAGAAAGGAAAAGTAAGCTCCATATAGAAACAAGTGACATGAGCAGTATACTAATAGAATTACCATCTCCCACTCTTACCCCCCCCCAAAAATAACCCTAATATATAAGCATACCCTGAGCTGGTGGGCAAAGCTGGTAACACCAACGCCCCTTCTGGCTGCTCCTGTGGCTATATATATATACAGCCCCAACACTGATTCTCCTCAGTTCCTTTTTTCCACCTCAACAACGGTTTCAGGACAGCCTGCTTCTTGTGATCACGCAAGTGCATGCAGATTCGCTGTGCAGGAGCCGCCCATTCAATTTGGAAAATCTGTTTGTGGACATCGTTCCACCGAGAACTGGTGCTCTTACTGAGCACACGAGCATGAAGACCATTCCCAACAGCCCCTTACTATGCCAGGTTTCAGACTCTGTGCTGCTTGCAGCAAGGCCTTCCTGTGGGACAACCTCCACAAGAAGTGCCTTCCATGCCTCAGTGAATTGCACCAGGCTACCGAGTGCTCCATCTATCAATCCTTTAAACCAAGGATGTTGAAAGACAGGGAGCAGAAGCACCATGCATTGGCCCTGGAGCAAGCAAGGCAGCCTATCCCCGGAGAATCAAGGTCACCATTGGTGCTGGTACTGTATGCCAGATCAGCACCAGAGCCCTCTCAGCACCATTCCCACCGGGGGCAAAAGACAACGCCATCGATGTCCACATTGGTGCTGAAGCGCAGGTGCCGATCCAGCTCCCCCGTCCAGGTCCTTTTCAGCACCAGGGCCAGGAGACCATGCAGGTTCCCTCCACCCTAAAGGCACTGCAACCAGAAGGAGCTTACCACACGAGGCCCTTTGGCACCAACTCAGGCTCTACACTCAAACGCTGTAGAATGTGCTCTCCCCCCCCCGCACTTTAGCGCCACTGTGTCTCCAGCACTGACCACCTTTGCTGCTCTTCACACTGGGGCTGAGGCAAGTCCAGCACCTTGGCACTGGAAATGTCATGCTCCCTGAGCCTCGAGGAGGTCACCCCGTCACAAAGGGGAAGATAGGCGCATAAGGGATCGCTGGCACTGAGTGCCTCCCAGTAGGAGCCTCATGAGTGGTCCACACCATGGCAAGCTACCCTGCAGCCAGCTTCCCACGGTACCAAGGAGCCAGGGACCACCCCAACTTTACTTATTAACTTGGATAGGGCTTTAAACCCCAGGCCATGGTCCTACAGGGAAGACACCATGGCCCACTTCAACCTCCTCAGTTGTGTTACCGTGCACACAGATCTAGAGGTCAAGTCCATCGGGGGGACTAAGACCCCCTATTTGACCCTGGGTTAACATCTTGCCCAGACACAATAGCAGTACCATTGCACCTTAGCGTGTACAACCTCGCCGGAGCTCGCTGGCAAAACCCCGCTTCTACTCCTCCGGTCTCTGATGTAGCAGGCCACAAATACCAGGTCTCGCCAGAAGACTTTCCCTTCTTAATTCACCATCAGGGTCCAAGCCACAAGGTGACGGAAGCCGTCTTAGTGCGTGGGAGCCAACCCTCCCTGGATCCCATGTTGAGATCCAGAGAGGCGAGAAGGCTAGCCCTCATGGGCTGGAAGGTATACTCAACCTCTGCCTTCCAGCTCTGGATTTTAAACCACCAGGCTCTGGTGGGAAAGTTACATATCTGGGAGTTCTTGAGGAGATTCCAGGATCTCCTTCCCCAGGAGCACTGGGAAGACTACGATTCCCTCACAGAAGGATGCCTCAGATACGGCAAGTCAAGGTGTAGCTTCGACCATCGTTATGAGACACGCAGCATGATTGCATGAAGCAGGCCTGCCTCAAGACATGCAACAGACTTCCCTGTTGAGGGATGGTCATTGCTTGTGGAGGAAACAGACCTCCTGCTACATGGTGCAAAGGACCCCACATCAGCCCTCCGATCTCTGGGCATGCTCCCATCACAAATGCCCAGTCGCCCTCCTAGCCCGTCCAAACACTGAAGACACCAAGCAAGGCCTGCTCTGCTGCATGGAAGGCAAGATCAGCCCCTTGAAGACCCAAGATCCCCTTCTCCACCAGGAACTTCCCCCTAAGCTGCCATGGCCCTCATCTGGGAGGTCTCTCCTGGTACACTACTCTCCCCCAGGTGTTTTACCCCATCCCTACCTCAACATGTCCTCAGAATCAGCAGCAGAGGCCTTACATGGGGTCCCACCCATGCAGCTAGGGGGTGGGGAGCACCATTCCTAAGTTCTAAGAACATCCCTCCCTTCCCATACCAGAGGGATGGATGACCTACCCCAGGCAACCTTATCCCTCCACATTGAGGGTTTTTCTTCATTATTCCTTGCCCTCTCAGCTGACCAGTTCCAGGCCTGTAGACTCAGCTCTGGGCGTTCAAGTCAAATCACCTCCTCATTCTCTCCTGGGGTTTTATACTTCCTTAACTAGATATCCCTAGGGCCTCCATGAGCCCAACTATATGGATGCATTCCCAGTTCCCCCTTCTTCGCCATTCCATCCATTCACAAATTCCTAGGGATCTGGACTCCAGGCACTTGAAACACTCATCTCATCCAGACCCCCTTCAGTCACCTAGAGCCTGGATCAGCTTCAATCCAAACTTGCTACATGCAAGACATATCTTCCACTTGGTCCATCATAATACTGTTCTCACAGACATCAGGATTGGATCCCAATGACCTCACTTGCTGGTCAATGGAGTACATTTCCAACACCTCCTAGTCATGCAACTGTAGATCTAAGGTCCCCTTTATCTGGACCTTCTGTTACACATGAAAGAATGGGGCCACAGAAAATCACCAACTCCTCCTAACCAATCCCACAGACTAGCTGAGTCGCCCAGCTACCAAGATCTTAAGGTAGCATCCATCCACAGCAATTTTCCCTTTAAGCTGTGCGGGCACGCGGCCATGCAGCCCACCGCAGCTCCCCTATGCAGGGAAGGCTGCCAGCCATGCAGGGCCGGCAGCCAGAGTCCCGGCTCAGAGCTCCTCTGGAGCAGGGAGTTATTAAAACTCCCGCCCAGATAAGCTCTAACGGAGCATGCCCAGAATGTCTGAACATGCTCCGTTAGTGCTTCTCTGGCCCCAGGAGGTGTGGCGGGGCCATGCCGCTCCAGCGGCAGGGTAGGCTTGTGGGGAGGGGTTGGGCAGGCTGGGGGGTTACCAGGGGAGCAGGCCCGTTGGGAGGGGGCCAGCAGGATCGGGCTTGCGGGGGGGGGCCCCCACACGGGGGCGGCAGGATCGGGCCCACAGGGAGGGACGCCACGCAGCAAGCAAGACGAGTTGCCTGAGGCTCTTAGAAGGAACATTGATCCACAGTATGGGTATAGTAAAATTTCCCTCCTTTCCCTAAGGAGATGGGTGACCAGTCTACTGCTCTCCTTTTCAAACCGCATAACTTCTAATAGCGGAGAACAAGGATCAAGGGACTCTGATGCTAGTTCATCAGCCCCCACAGGGACGTACCCCCATGGGCCTTCCACCTTCCTCTCTCACTCTCCCCTCACCCCCACTAAATCCTTGACCCATAAGTAGGGATGTCCCATCAACTCCATCACAATGCTGCACCAGTTCAAGCGTTAAAACCTTCGGACCAGTCCGCCATAGTGCCTCTACTCTTCGGTAAGATCAACCATCATTGTCGGGGGGGGGGGGGGGGGTAAGATCAAGGGATCTCTCCCTCTCCATCCCAACTAGGGTTTCCATGGTCCCCCATAGGAGAACTAAGGGCTTCCAGGGCTTTGAGGGAAGTTCTTTTCAGTTAAGTGTGGCAGGGCATCCCCACCCTCAGGGATAATCTACATGAGGACCTCCCTGTCTTATATGTCTCCCCAAAACACTTACTTGTTGGGGTTAACATATCATGTGGCAGTTATGTGCCACTGATGTCTGTAAACAACGTTCCCTCTGCCACGTGACTCGCAAACGGACACATTTCCCTTTTTCAGGGAGGTAACTCTCCCCTCTCCTTTTTCCTCTTGCTCCTTGGGGAGCTAGGACTCTCAATGGTCCCTTTCCTCATCGCTCCCTCACACTGACTATCTGGAAATGGTCTAACACTCCCACAACCCTGGCTAAAAGGGAAATTAAAGCACATACCTCAATTGCAGGCCTAAAAGGGGACACTGCCCCCTTCACACCAATGCACATTCATGGAGAGTGACCAGTATGAGGAGATAGCCTCATTCATCCCCCAAGGAAAACCCTGGGATGCTGCTTGGTCTACTTAGGTGTCCTAACCATATCCAAGTGTCAGCGAGTTACATGGTTCCCAAGTCTCATCCCTTTGCAACCCTATGGCTTTCTGCCTTTTTAATGCCCTGCACACTCACCATAGAAGTCAGGGGAGACTCCTACTAGTGCAGCTCTTAGTTCCCCTTGCGCATATTGCAAGAGGAGCCTTGGGAAACAAGCAGGTCGGCTTCTGAATCGCTATACCGACACTCTCCTCTATTCCTTGACTACCCTGGGCCTTAATTCTAGTGTCTAGGGGTCCTCTTGTGTTCTCTCAGTGGAGTTTTCTTTGTGCTCCCTACTGAGGGGAGGTACCAAAACAGAGAACCCCTTTTTCTTTTGTTTTGGTATTTATACATAGGCCACCACTTGGTTTCTTACTTTCCTCACTAATTCAGGGAGGGGCACGCCACAGCCCAGTACCCTTGGGACAGTTCTGCCTTCCTGGGAGGAGTCAACGCTGAGTCCACTCTTATAGACTCTAGTAAGGTTATTGTTAGAGGTCACAGACCTCTCATCAGCAACTTGGTGTGCATGTATTGTGGCTTTTCCAACTCGCGGAGGGGACCCAGAGGTCATACCCGCCTTCTGGGTCCTGTGTTGCATCGTTATTAGCTCCCCTTCTGCTCTTTCCCCTGGTTAGAGCCCTGCATGTATAAAAATATGTGAATCTGTATCCAATCTGAATCCACAAGAAATGGTCTGCGGATATCCATGTTGTATCTGCGGATGCAGATATAATACTGATATCCGTGGATATCCACATATTTGCAGGGCTCTAACTCTGTGCAGATAAAAATGTGTGGACCTGTATCTAATCTGCATCTATAAGAAATTGTCTGCAGATATCTGCATTGTATCCACAGATGTGGATATCCGTGGACATAAAGCAGACACCCGCTGTTACCCATGAAGGGGACTCCCTCAACAGGCCAGGACCTCTCTACTACAGCAAGTTTGTCCAACAATATGATCCTGGCCACTTTCAGCACTTGACCTGCCAAACCAACCTAGACACTCACAAGTTGCAGTGTCAAAATGCCACTAGAGCAGAGAGGGTGGGCCTTAGCCTAGCCTTTACCTCCCAGGTTTGTGAGAGCCATTCGACTCTCAGTGAGTAGTCCAAGTCTGAAACCCCCCTTTCATTTCTCGATTGTCTTAACTACACTCAAAATTGAGGGCCTCCAAAGCAATTAGGATAACCCAGTATTATACCCTGCCTTCAAGGCAGGGTGTTGCACATCTCTCTCACTGATTTCCTCATACAGCTCTCCTTTAGAACAAATTGAGGGTTACAGTGCACCCCTCTAGCAGGGCTGGGAAGCCTTCCTTTTTTTTCAGGCACCCCTCCATTCCTTGGGTTTGCCTTTATGGGGGTAGCCGTGCTGAAGGTGGGGAAAACCCAGCTCCACCCACCTCCCACAGTACGGCTAGCAGTCACCTAATACTGAACGAGGCAAGCAGCACTCGAATAACAACAGTGGGTTACTTACCAGTAACTGTCCTTCTTTGAGATAAGCAGCTCGCATACATTCAGAACCCTCCCACTGTCCCCCGCACTCGGAGTTGGTGACTAGAAGGGACTGAGGAGGATCAGGGTCGGGGCCACATATACAGCTACAGGAGTGGCCAGGGGGGAAGGGGGGTTGGCCACCGACCCTGCTGTGACAGGCTAGGGCTAAAAAGTTTCCAAACAATTGTGCGCTGCAGCATGTAGACACCTAATACTGAATGTATGAGAGCAGCCCATCTCGAAGGAGTATGGTTACTGGTAAGTAACCCACCTTTTTGTAGTCTAGCCCACTACCAAATCCACCTGAAATGAGGAGCAAATTGCCAAACAGGGACAGCCCCAGAAACACACACACTTCCCACCACACTGAAAAAGCAAACTCTACACCAGCCCTGGAGAAAGGTGGGAAGAAGCTGCAATAGACCTACAGCAAGCCTTTTATTTTCCTCTCCAAGTCCTGATGCATGCAGCAGACTATAATGTATTCTCTTAGAAACGCAGGATGCTACTGGAAGTTTATGCATGGAGTGCACATCACGGGGTCATAGTGCTTCATGGGCCGGGCCTGGCAGCAGTGGAGCAGTCCCCGTATTGACCATTACAACAGAAGGCAGGGGGTGTGAGCAATGGGCTCGAAGTCACATCATCCTGTGCCTCAGTGACATTTTCATCACCATAACCAGAGGTGGGTAGAATATCCCAGGAAACAGACCCTAAAAATAGCTTCTTACAGCAACTCAGGAGCCGGCAAAGGGGGAGGGGACACAGCTCATACATGGTCAGAGCAATTCAGGTTGGGACAGGAGCAGAGAGGATGAAAGGCCAGGACGCCTCTGCTTAACATGCAGAAGGTCCTGGGCTCAATTCCCAGAGGGTTGGACTCGATGATCTCACGAGGTCCCTTCCAGCCCTATGATTTGATTGATTGATTGACTGAAGTTTGGTTACTGTGGGAAAAGGAAGGAGACCAGGTGACCTTTTACAAAACACACCCTCTTGCATTACCATTGTAAGTTTAATCAATAGGAGGAGCAGCCTAGAGTGAGAGGAGACAGCAGGAGAAGAAAAGGCAGAACAGAACAAACCTTCCCAGCCGCACTTCTAGCAGGTGGGAAGGGCACAGGCAAGGCAGCACCAGATTGGTGGGGAAAAGTCCATAACTTTCTTAAAGAAACAAAGACCAGATTCTTTTCATTTCAACCCAATACACTTTTATTCTGAAAAACAAACCTATTTAAAATCCAATCTGAAACTGATGACCTGCGCTCAGGCCTAAATTTAATATATTACAGTTATTTAAATTCAATTAAAAAACTAATAGTGAGTAATGCCTGTCTGCTGCCAAGTTTCATGGAAGGTCAAACACAGAACTTGGAAGTCACCAGACAAGCGCCTGGAGCCAGAGTTTACTGAAGCAGTGTTTGACAGCAGCCTCTTTCACAGGTGCAGAGAGAACGTTTTCTTCCTTTTTCTTCATTCAACTTATCTCAGTCCAATGACTAGTTAATTCAATGTTAAGTAACCAGCGGGGAGGAGGAAACTCAGGCAAAATTGTTTTTCTCTTCCAAACTACGAATAAAAATTAGATGGGAGGACAAGCCCTATTAGTTACAAATTCTTGAAGGATGTGATCAGGAACAAATCAGTTCAATTCATTATCTAAAGATAGTGTTTCTTTTATTTAATAAATCAGTTACTCTTCAATGCAAAACAATTTTTGATGAACATCTGTTTTATGCATCTAGTACTTTTAATATAATTTTATTTAATAAACAAAGTGCAGTGCATTCATTTAATTGGAATTTCCATGCAGTGTGACCAATCACAAGTAAAGAACTAATCTAACATAAGTATGTGTATATACAGTGACACATAGGTCACAGGGGTATCCTTCTAGTTAGCAAAAGGAAGCACCAAATTTAATGTAAATGCTATTTTGTTGCAAATAATGTGTGTGTTTTACTGTTAGCCAGGTAACAAGAACCAGTCTTAGGAAAATAACTGAAAATAATAAATACAAAATGCGATTAAAATCCATTTTTAAAACCCAGACTTCCTGCTTGTCACTTTCAATTATACTTCAAATTGGCAATATAAAATCGATCCACCCTGGTTGCATGGCAAGCGGACAAAGTCAAAGGATGCACATGCTTGTTCTCAACTCTTCCCTTCCCAGATCACAGTGCCAAGCAGGTCCAGTCTCGGGCAGCAGCAGCCCCAAGCCCTCAGTGAGGGATACAGAAATATCCTGGGGAGACCTTACTAAATTCAATTTATTTGGGATCTATTGTGTTCAGTGCAAAGTTCATGTACAGTTGTGGGCTGAGATCAGATGCAAGTTCTCTGCGGAACAGGTGACATCAAGTTTGTGGGAGCCAAGGACTGTATTGAACACTGAGCGGGACAAGAGTTAACTCTCAAGACAAGAGATATAAAGTGGATTTCCCATGAAATAGCTAGGGGGAGATAAAGAAAACTCCCCAGCTTTTGAAGTCATAGCTTGAGGAGTGGGCCTTTGGCTGCTGACCACCCAGGCCCACCCAAGCTGTATAAGGAAAGACTGTGCCACCCACAGCGATTCTGATTCTACATCTAGACTACAGTGTACTTGTTGTAACCTGGGCAATATGCCAAGCTGCGTCCAGCTGGTGGACCAGGGAGCTCGCTCTGAATATGGTACCAGCCCAAGTTGACCCCCCGGGCAAAGCCTTTCAGTGTTGCTGTTGCTCATGTGTGCCAAGCAGGGAAGGAATGACACAGGAACATGAACAAGTGTGCCCCAGACCCAGTGCTCTCTCTGCTAGGCTGAGGTTCCTCGAGCTCCCTGCACCCTACCCACTAAGTGGGCAGTCACCCTCTTCCCCAGGAGCCCTCCACAGCACCCTGCTCCCTGGACACACAATACTGCCCCAGCAGTGCTTTGCCCAGCCTGCCCAATTCCCCACAGCAATTCTCAGCCTGCCAGGACCCTGGAACCCCCAACAGCCACCCAGTCTGCAGCCAAGCCGTGCAGAGCTCAGTGGAGCAGATGGGAAGACCAAAGACGCAGCAGCCTGGATTTCCAGGTTGGGGAATCAAAGCTCTGCAAGGAAGTTCCTCGGTACTTTGTGGTAACAGGACATCCTGTGTGAGAAAGGGGCGGGGGCAGGCAGGCCACAGAGACAGCATGACAGGATCAGCTCAAAGCAAACACCTGATTAGATTATATGGGGTGGAAGTGGAGAGAAGAGAAATGACAGGATTTTCTAGTTCCAGGTCTGTAGCCCATTGTGCTCTTCAGTGTTTCCCAGCTCCTGAGCAGGTAGCGCAGACAGAAGCACTGAATTATTTGCATTGCTTGGTACCTCCCTGCCCTCTGGTGCAGAAAGCCCTCAGACCAAGTTTCCCTCTGCCACGACAAGGGCCCAATCATAAGGGTAGGCGTTGGACTCGCCAGTTCTCACCCCCTCTGGGTTTACAGAATTTCCCTGCTTGCCCTAACAGCTGCATTGCAGATGAACCCTCTTAAAGTGGACATGCTACAACAGAGACAGCTGGGCACCAGCTACTGACAGCAGATGCAGAGATGCTGGCTGCATCTTTCCAACCAGTGCAGCAACCTCTTCCGAGGTTTCAGCATCTGCCTCCGGCCCCCAGCCCCTTCACGCACTTAACTGCACAGCTGCCTTTTGCCATGTGAGCTCATTTCAGGCCACAGAAGCACCCCCATCATGGGAACCAGAGCAAGGCCAAACAGAGGGTAAAAGCCAAGGCACACAAGCAGAGAGGGACCCATGCTCTGGAAAGAGAACTCATGCTCCATATCTGCTCAGTCCAGAACGTACCCCCTGCCAGGAGAGCCCCCCCACACCCCGGAGGCACTCATGCCCTCTCAAGCAGGGAGACATTTAGGACCCGATCCTCCTCCCAGATGCTCGTGCACCAGATTAACACCACTGTATTCTACCCAGTCACCCCTGATTTGTGAACACGAGCAAGAGAGGGTATCAGGCCAACAATGTTCACGTTCATTACAGTAACATTAATGCGTCCTGATCCCATGACTTACACTTCCCCACATTTCCTCCCATTCTGTGAGTTGCCCCATCTTCAAAGTGTCTGATGAAGTGGGATTTTCTCCCACGAAAGCTCATAAGATAAATAAATTTGTTAGTCTGTAAGTGCCATAGGACTCTTTGCTTGTTTTACTGAACTAGACTAATACAGCTGCCCATTTCGAACTTGGCTACATTCACTAGTACTCAAATCCATCTGAACTTCTGTATCAGGAGAGAGCTCCACGTCTCTCAAAGCAGGAAGTCAGAGAAGCAGGAGAAAGAAGGCAAACTCCCATGCTCTATTCACTCCTGGGCCCCTCTCCAACCCAGTCTCTCTCATCTCCCCAGAGAAGTGAAACATGTGGCTGACCCTTGAATTTAGTTCCAGCACAGGGAGAGAGCATTTTTGTACCAGAAAGTGAACTTCCAACATGCATGGTCAAGGGAGGCAGAGGAAGTTACAAAACAAGTCACTCACAACCCTAGAAACCTCTCCACACTTCTCTGGTGGCCTAGAAAAGCAGCCCAGTTGCTGCCTGCCTGGCAAAAGGGCCAGAACAAGTCAAGTGTACCAGACAGCATATGAAGAGCTAAGGAGGCACCATGCACCCTGAAAGCTGTTCATCTGCTCAGCAGCAGCTCGAGAGGTGACCAGCACCCAGTCACCTAGACTTTTCAGCAATGTTTGACAAGGGCATCGCAGCACAGTCACCACACACCTCCCCTGCCCACCCCCCTTCTCAACTCAGTTGTCTGGCAACAGTGAGAAGAAGGGTCTCCAAGTTACCCCACATTAACCATGCAAGGGTGGGTCAGGTGTTTGAACGAGCACCAGCCTCAGCTGAGTCTGCTCACGGTGGCTAAAAAACAAGCTCAAATGCCCATTGGGGGCACAACAGGGCAGTACTCACCCGCACCACCATGTCAAGCCCCAACCACTGCACAGCAAGTTGGTGACCCAGATTTTGAACATCCAAGTTCATGAACCTGCAGGCACCTTTGGAGCTGTACCCAATGGGCTCCCAATGCTTTAAAAGGTCAGGGCACATGCATCTCCGGAGTTGAGAAAGTGGATCCCCTAGGAGTTTCTTGTCTTGGGGCAGGCTGTTGTCAGGCGAAGTGGTAGTTGAAACCTCCTCCCACTGGGGTAAGCTCTCAGGCAGAGGTGGGGGAGGCTGAACGAGCCGGGGTGGGCTCTCACACAGGCCAGGTCCTCCTCCCCCACAAGGCTGAGGTGGGGGTGTGTGTGCGGGGTACCAGTTATCTACCAGATCATCTGGGGGGCTAGTAAAAATCTGAGGCGGGACCACAGATGGAAAGGTGGCTGCCACAAGTGGCGGCACGGAAGGGGGAGCCGAGGCGGACCCCGTTATAGGGAATGCCAGGGGCTTTCCCTTTTTCTGCTCTCTTCTTATAGCACCCCATTCCCATCTCCCCTCAGCCTCGTCCTCCCACAAGTACCAAACCTCCAGCTGTCCGAGGTGGTCCTCGAGATTATGAAGTAAATTTGTCAGAATCACCAGGTCAAAACTACCCTCCAGCGGAAATTGCAATGAGGGATCATCCCAGGTATAAAAGTTCCATCTACTAACATATCTGAGCGCACGCTTCCCATACTTCCTACGCATAATAGCTGCCGGAGTGTTCCCAGAGGGACATTTAGACTGACCACTTCCTTCCATAATGACAGGCCCAAGCGGCAAACCACTCTAAAAAGACAGAAAGGGAAAGGAATACAGGGCTCACCAGAGCCAAACCAGGCAAGGCGTCCCCTGCAGGGTAACACGAGCGTAGGGAGACACAGGGGAGGAAGGGTAAACCAGACTTACCAGACCAGCCTGAAACTGAACCTGAATCAATACCAAAGGGAAGCCAGCACCTCAAGGAAATCCTGAAACAGTCTCCGGTGCTAAGTAGACGGTGGCACTTACTGCGGGCTGCACCCCAGGCTAGCCCGTGTTCTGCTGATCCCACTTCTGACACCAGCTTGCAGAGGAAATTTTAAGGGTGTTCAGTCAGCAGAGGCCACACTTAGTAGAAGAGAAAAAGTTTATTAGAAAGCTATCTATACGCAGAAGTGGACCCTGGGACCAAAACAAGGCCCAAGAGCCCCTAACAAAGGGTGGAGTTACCTTATATAGGTAATATATTATCATAATACATTCATGCATACATCACATAGTGTGACTTGGCTTTTCTCCAATCATGCAATGATTGTACCATCTTCCCATGATAGGAAGATGCTCTACTTTCCTTATATGGGGGTCTGCTACCTGGCTGTTTAAGTTTCAGTTTCTGCCTTTGTTTCTTTCTCATGCTAATTCACCCCACTCTCTGGCCCAGCGAAGTATGTGACTCCTTGCTTTAGCTGAAATGGAGTCTGCTGGTTACAAAATGGAGAAAGCCAGTTGTTTTACTTAGTTTCTTTCACACACCCCACTAAAGGATGCACCCAGATTCTGAACTCTCTATCTGAGCATTCAAAGATCTCTCTCTCACCAAAACTGCACTGAATCCTTCCAACCAACTTAAGCAGAGCATCGGGTGTGCTGAAAACTATATCATCTTCCTCAATCCCGCAGTCAATGAACCAAGAAATTGGGAGTCAATATCTCAGCAGTATGACAGCTGTCAGTCAATAAAATGATGTGCGTCACTGAGGCTGCACAGCATATAAGCTCCCCAGGTCTGCCCTGGAATCAGTGTCAAACGAATGCCACTTTATCTCAACTGACCCATTTCCCTGGTATGATCCCACCAGGGTAACACAAAGAGCAAATGTGGGAGAGGCCCCAAGGTGTGCAGGAATCACAACTGGATGGTTCATCGTCTCACAGGGACTTTCTACTGGGCACCTCCAATCAGCAGCCAATGTCAGCCCCAGAGGAACCAGTCCTGTGCTAGGCCTTGCACATTCTTCTTCCATGGCTATTTTTACTCCAGCCACCCTGGGTGGTTACTTGCTTCATCACCCATGAAATGCTATACTCTTTTGACACAAGGGGAAAAAAAAGCATGTATGTGCGTGCTCGCACACACACCAGAATGGCTGCTGCTTAGTGGTAGAGGAAATACTACACCTCTTTGGCAAACACTGCTCAACCTGCTTTCCCTGTGAAGAGCACCCAGGATACCCCTGCTGTTTGCAACATGTATCAGACAGGCACATCCCAGTCAAGCTGACACCAAGCAACTGCCCCTTCTGCAGTCACGCTTCATATTTCAGATCAGGTGCCTGACATCACATCACTGGCAGTAAGCAAGCCAGAAGGCTCGACAGGGGAAACTTTACACCCAGCCCGCGTTTGGCCACACAGAAAACAGATCTTTATGTTGGACACTCAGTCACCAATTGCAAACCCCCCTGGAATATATGGAACATTAAAACAGTATGGCAGAAGCAGGAAACAATCCAGGCTCCTCTGCATGAGAGCAGTCGAGAGGCCTCTTCTCCTGGGGCTACAGTGCTCAGTCCCATTGGAAAGAGTGGGGGAATATGTGCTTTCTCAGATCATCTTTCAGAAGGTGCTCCCTCCATTCAGCACCTCTAGCTCTGCTCCCCTTTTCTCCTAGATCCCCCAGGACAGCCAACATCTCCAAGCTCCCGTCAGTGGTAGCACCTGTCCAGAACTCCGGTGATGCCAATGACATTTAGAAGGGGGTTGGAGCAAGAGGAGTGGCCAACTTCCCCCTCTGCTGGCCACAGATACCACCTCAATGGGACACCTGCAGGCCTAAGCTCCCCTACACCTTACAGAAAGAGAAATGGAGGTAGGGAAGGGGGAAGCCTGGGCCCCTGCCCCACATCCATAGCACCCAGTAGAAGGCCTCTGAACTTTATGGTTTTCATCGTCAAGGCAAAGCATTACTAGAGAAGTGGAAAAACCCATTTCTGACCCGTGCCATGATGTCCATAGAATTCATGCTCTCAAGAATCCTGAGGGTAAGCCAGGCTTACATGGCATCGCCTTCCCCAATCTGCAGCAACTGCCTCCACTGCTGCTCAGAGCCTTCCCAGGCCAGTTATCATCAGGCCTGCTGTCTGGAATCCTGAAGGCAGTGGTGACACTTCCCTAGCAAACCTCTGACTTTAAGGTAGGCAAATGAAGCTATTCCTAGGTGGAGCAAAGAGGACACCTCCCCCAATCGATGAAAGAGGAGAAGAGCAGCAAAAACCTCTCCCAGGCCTTACCAGTGCAAAAAAGGTTGTTTGTGTCTGAAGAGCCCTGTTCCAACACTGCTTTAAAGCACAGGGTGCTGGTGGACAGGGATGGAAATGGATAGCAACAATGCAAGCTGTGCAAGGCCCCTGTTACCAGGCAAGGCCTGGAACAGGAGCTACCCCAAGGCAGGAACCTGGGGCCAAGACACCCAAACAACAAGCTCACATCATAGGACCCTGGTTGCTCCCTTTCTCAAGATCTTAACACACCAACACTAAGGGTGCAAGTGCCATGGCCGAGCACATGAGCACACACCCGTTCATTAAAAAGTCAGTGCGTTTACTCAGCTCCCAGCTCAGAGAGAGTTCCTACTGACTCTACCCTGCCAGCATGAGCTAGAGCAGGGTTTCGAGCACACACAGAGAGCCACAGGCATTTCTTAACTTCCTGCCCCCTGGTGACAAAACAGGCTAGATTTAGCAGACTGCATCCAACGTTAATCAGCTCTCCAGACAGCTCTAATTACACTCACAGTTCTCTGGAGCCAGCCATGTGCACCAACCACCAATTTCCCTTTACTACACCCACTTCGGAATTACTCCTAAAGGTAGTAGACAGGTGGAGGGAAGAGGGAGAGGCATTAATTTTAAAGAGGCATAACCTATCAGGATCAATTACTCTGCCATCAAATCAGACACACAGACCATTCATCCTCCACAAGGATCATAGTGTTTGAAGAGGACTTGGGACTGACTCCCAGTGTGGCCGATGCAAAAAGCCATCAGCCCACAAAACCTCATGTTCTTCCCCCTTGCGCGTCAGATCTGGAACGTCCGCTCCTTGTGAATCGCAAGCAGCCTGTCCTCCTTTCTGTGAGCTTGTTGCCAGACTGGGAGCATCTCTTCGTGGACTTAATTCCACCACAAGAGTTCCCCACTGTCGGGCAGGAACATCCTGCGACCATGGCAGGGTTTAAACCCTGCGCCGAGTGCAGCAAGGCCTTTCCCCAGGACAATCCCCATGGGAAGTGCCTCAGGTGCCTGGGCAAAGACCACATGGTCTCGGCCTGTTCCATATGTCTCTCCTTCAAACCTCGAACCATCAAGGAGAGGGAACAGCGGCGCCGTGCCCTAGCCTCTGAGGAGGCCCAGCACTCTTCACCCGAGGCTTCGGGTTCCAGCCCAGCACCGAGACCCAGCTTGGCACTGAAGCCTACGCGGCACCGCACCACCAGTAGCCACTGCCGCTGCACAACCTCGGTGCCGACTTCGGCACCCCGGCACCAATCTGGTGCCCTAGCACCTCGGCACCGCTCGAGGTTGCCCTTGGGTAGCCCGGTACTGCCGGTACCCGGATCACCCCAGCGCCGCTCCCCATCATCTCTAGCACCAATGGCCCGATACTGTCCAGCCTCGCCAGGGCCGAACTCACCCCGGCACCGGCCATATTCACCCTTGGCACCGCAGCCTCGCCATAGCCCAGTGCCGCAGGAGCGGGAGTTCTCCCGCCTAGGCAGTCCTCCTTTCCCGGATGAGGACTTGCCACGGAGCCACATGGAGTCACTCCTTGTGCCGTCCACCCCAGAAGCAGTGGAGGCTGCTCGAGCCCTCCTCTTACTCCTCACACCTCCTGCCCCAATCCTACCCAGAAGGGGCAAACCGGCCTTCATATCAAAGGCCTGAATTCACCTTGGGCGGTCACCCTCACCACATAGTCCCCCATCTTCCACTCCGGGGGGGGCTGGCACCCTAGAACCATCCCCGCGACAACACACCACCCTGGCGTCGCCTGTACTGCCCCAGGAGTCTCAGTCCCCTTCCCCCACCTCCAGTCTGGAGGAAGGACCTTCAAGGGGCTCTAAGTGGCCTCGGCACCGCACATCGGCCCCGTTGCCTTTCCGCTTCAGGCCGCAGAAATGGTCCCCTCAAGAGACTCCCTCCCCACCACGGCGAGCTCCCAGTACCACCCTCTCTCCGGCACTGGGGTCTTATATGGGAAATCTGTTGGCGCATTTCGATTTGTTGAGCCAGGCCACAGCCCACTTAGGCATGGAAGTGCCGCCCTTGAGTCTCCCTCTCAATACCCTCTTCGGGCCAGCCTTTGCCTCGACAGAACCCTTAACAGTCCTGCCCCACCCGAGCGTCTGGGACCTTGCATGTTCCCAGTGGCAGAGCCCAAGTTCCATTCCCCCGGTTTCAGACATGGCGGGCGTTAAATATCGGGTTTCCGAATCGGATTTTCCCTCTCTCGTCAGTCACCCAGTCCCCCCGAGGGACGTGGTGCAGACGGCACTAGGCCCAGGGGAGCCCCCCAGTGACCCCCTCCCACCCTCCAGGGAAGCCATGGAACTGGACCTCTTGGGCCGTAAGGTCTACTCCTCATCGGCCTTTCAACTGCGAGTGGCAAACCACCAAGCCATAACCAGCAGATACTTGCTGGATGTGTGGGAGTCAATTGCGAAAATCTGATGCTTGCTCCCACCTAAGGCCAGAGAGGAGTATGATGCCTTTCTTGAGGAAGGCAACATAATATCTCAAGACCTCCTCCTTTTGGCACGCGACGCAGTGGACCCATCCACTTGCACCATGGCCTCGGCGGTACCCATCCACTGGGTGGCATGGCTTAGGGAGGCTAGAGCACCCCCTAATGCGCAGCAAGCGGTCCTCGATCTGCCCTTTGAAGGGGACGCTTTGTTTTCCCCGGAAACACTATTTATGGTGGGCACCGCTCAAGATCCCCAGGGAGAGGCCAAATACTTTGGCCTGCTCCCTCCCAGGCCCACCCCTCCCACTTAGTCTTCTGGGGCAACGCCCCATCCCCCAAATTCCCACCCATTTCTACCATAGTGGGAATACATGGAATTTCCTTCCACTGCCATCATCTGCTGCAAAGGCTGAGACTTCTTCCCCCTCTCTCCTGCAGGGAAGGGCCCCACCCAACTCGCCACCACCCCACTGTCGAACCTCAGGGAGTAAAGCTTCAGAACATCATCGCAGTAGATGGTTGACACCCTCTTCTCCCCCTCGAAAGGGAACGGGGTTCAGTGGGAACCCCCCCCCCCCTTCCATTTGCTACTGCGTCCACAGGTGTCCAACCCTGACCGGGGTTTCTTTCCTCTGATCTTGGGCAGCATGGGCCTCACCAAAACGATGTCACCAGCGTGCACCGATGGTACCCAGATACCATTGTCCAACCCTACACTCCCCTCAGCAGTGGCTAGCTTGGGCACTCATAGGGAATCCCCCCCCCCCTTCCCCGGGTATCCTTTCAACCATGCGTCAGTCGCGCCAACACTCTTGCCGGGGACAAGAAACGCGTCTCATAGTAGCCCCAGCCTTTGCTGCAGAGGCTCTGAGATGTGCATACTCGATGCTCACTCGGACACAGGACCACTCCTGTGACCCTGATGCCTCCATCAGGTAGGCCTTCTCGATTCCTGGTCGGGGGGTGGATACCTTCGTTTGCATACCGTCAGCATGACGAGTAACCAGCCCTTTGTGGCCCCGACACTCCAACTCCACAAGAACTACCTTCTACTCATCAAGTGGGACACGTCCGCATAGCCATGGCAGATCCTAGCTTTCGAGGGAGGGCCAAGGAGAACGCCCACCCCTGCTACCCCACACTTCCCCTTCCTCATGGAAACTAGGGCTCCACACACCCTTACCTCATGAGTAATCTCAGTGGTTACCAGGACACCTACCCTAGGAGCCCTCATCTTAGGCCCACCTCACAAATGCAGTGGTCAGTTATTCTCATACCCCCTTCGCTCATGAAGCAGGGCCCTAGTGTACCCTATTTGAACCTCCAGATAGGGGAACCTAAGAGATGGTGCCAACGTCGCATCCCCATGGAAGGGGAACAGCGGTGGGATACCTTGTCGGGGCCTTCCCATATCAGCGTCCTCTTTTGCAGCATCAGCCCGTCATAACTGGGCAGGAGGCCACGTTTCAGGCAGAGGGGATCCTTGCCAAGTGACTTGTAGCTGCCTCCTCTGCCTCTTGGTCATGTACCCTGGCAGGGGGCACCCCCTGCCCTCCCTTTTTTGGGGGTCTTCCCACTACATCTGCTTGGGGACCTACAGTTCTACCGCGGGGTCACCTCCACGTGCGTTGGTGGCACCTCAATAGTACTGCTGTTCCTCCTCAATTCTTGAGGAATCATTGACATACACTGCCCATCCATTTATGTGATGAACAGAGGAAAACAATCTAGAGCCTGCTTCCTGAAATATCCAGGAATTCAGGGGTTGTACCCCCCTCAAATCGCCTTCCGACTTCTCGGCTGGGATAATACCTCGTTTGGTTCTCTAACCCCAAGGTACCTTTGAGATATCACGGTCGTCACTCTGTGGTGGATTTACTTCCCAGGTGGTAGGAAAATGAACCTTCTCTAGCAACCGTATTTTCGGGGATAACCCTGTATCCAGGAGTTTCCCCTGGTGTTTACACTGGCGCGTCATAGCGGTAGCACTATCCCTCCTGGTAATGCTATAGGCTATCGAGACCATGACCTTATACGGCACCTCTATGAACCTGCTGGCCCCTAGCTGGTGGCCAAGCAATAGCTGGCGCTATTCCCTGTCCCTCTTCTCCCTCCCTCACGTACTCGTGATGGCCCTCGTGATGCGAAAACACCATGAGATTATAGCCCAAAGCGGGCCCTCCCTGCGAGCTCTCATGTTACCAAGGCCCTTACAAGGACCAATCCAGTAACACTACCTCAGGCCACCTTGCCGCCCTGTGGTGCTAGTCTCCTGCAGTTCCCCTCCTGTGAGAACCCGGTTCTTGGTACCTGACTCAGCTGGAAACGTGCACTTGCACACTAATTCGAATCTTATAGCCAGCATATCTTATGCCCCTCCGCATTACTGAGCTTGGCCTCAATATGCTGCTGTGAAGCGTCTCGTGAGACCCTTCTCAGTCATTCTCAGGGCCCCACCCTACACACTCCTGTAACTTCACCCTCACTCACATCAACCAGACTCCGCTAGGACTGGTCGTGGCTAGGCCAAGGCATAAGGTTATTCCCCTGCGGCTACCTGCATACCCCACAGCTGACCAAATGAGTCCATGACTCTTTGGTTCCCAGCTCGGGCCTTGATGTGCTCAGTCCATGGAGTAATATTCACCCTTTTCTTTGTTCTTGTGTGGGCCATGGTTATTACAGCGAACTCCGCACTTGTTGGCATCCAGCATTTTCCCACGAGGTCACGCTGCAAGGCCCTCTGGCCAACTCTATCTTCTGGCCATCATACTTTGTGCTTTCCACCTATGTGGAGCATCTAAATGCAACCCTCTATGTTCATGTTGCGTCCTTTATTCCTGTTATGGTGACCTGGGTCCAACCTGCTTATGCTCTTATGTCCTGGCAGGTTTGGTTCTGCCCCTGTCTTGGGTTGGCCCTCAGTTCTCGATTCGTCTGTGCCACATCAAAGCCTGTTCGCCTCTTGACTTCGGCTAGGATCTTGTTGCTGGGCTTCTCCTATACGGGGCGTGTTGCTGTGCTGAAGGTGGAAGACCCAACTCCACCCGCCATCCATCAGTATGGCTAGTAGTCACCTATTACTGAATGCATCCGAGCAGCGCTCGAAGAAGAACGGCGGGTTACTCGCCAGTAACCATCCTTCTTCGAGATGGGCTGCTCGGATCCATTCAGGTCCCTTCCCTCCGTCCCCACTTCTGGAGTTGGCAACTCTAAGGAACTGAGGAGGGGTCGTGAGGCAGCCATATATATAGCCACGGGGTGGCGCGAGGGTCAGAGGCTACCTGCCCTCTCCTGACAGGCTAGTACAAAAGTTTTCCGGCCAATCTCGCACTCCGGCACGGAGACACCTATTACTGAATGGATCCGAGCAGCCCATCTCAAAGAAGGATGGTTACTGGTGAGTAACCCACCAATTATGGACCAGCAATTCCTTCAGTAGGGACTCAGACCTCATGCCCTAGTCTTTCAATGGTCAAGATACTTTTCTTTGAAGATTTCCAACCTACAAACTCCTTTTCTTAGGAAATATTCTGTTGCAACATGCCACAAACACATCAGCAATGCTCTTAGAGTGGCTGGGGAGCCATTACTGTCATATACAGCATATTTCAATAGACATTTTATTTAAGAAGGGATGGGAGAGAATCTGAGGTCAGCCTCTCTCCCGGAACCCCAAGGCCTGAAGCGTTCAGCTCAGTGCTGTGGCAATAGCTGGCAGGAACAAGAGCTGTCAGACTTGCAGACCTACACTTCCTCTCATCTTCCATAGCGAGGAAGAAACTTTGGTGAGCAAAGTCTGTTTTAAGTGTGTGTTCACCCGCTGCAAACATGCTCCTTTGGGCTGCTTCTCTGCCCTCCCACAGCCAGCTGCTTTACAAGTGGGGAAAAGAACCAAGCAAAGAACAGCAAATTTCATATCCCCCGTTACCTTCCCATGCTAGAGATGCTTTCCCCAAGAGCCATGCTGGCCAGCAGCCCCCCACTTTAGGCTGCTCCAGCTCACTCCTTTGTCCACCCTCCTTTTCCAATGTATAAATGGTGATTCAGATGGTCTCTGACCCTTAACTCTCCCTCAGATCTCAAGAGTGGACGCATGCACAATTTACAGAAGGGAAAACCTGCACTGCACCACAACCAGAGGCTGAGAAAGGGGGACTGTGATGGAAGACACTAAGCCAGTGGTTCCCAACCAGTGTGCCAGGGCACACTGGTGTGCCGTGGGAACATCAAAAGTGTGCCGCGAGCATCCCTGAGAGCTGGAGTTAAAGTTCCATCCCTGCTCAACCCAGCCACCTGAGCTTTGCAGGGCTGGGAAAAGGCAGGGGCTAAAGTAAGGGGGAAGGCACTGGAACACAGTTCTGGGGCCCCCTATTTTTAGGCAGGCAGCATTCTGGCCCCCTAAAAATAGAGGAAGACACTGGAACAGGGAGGTCCAAGGGTCCCCCGAAAAATAGCAGGAGCAGCCCAAACACACCGTACAGGTGGCCCCGCCTTAAAGCTGGCTCCACCTTAAGCCCAGCCAGCAGAGAGCTACGGGAGGCCGGGAGTGTGTGAATCTCCCCCTGCAGGGCAGAGCAGCTTCTGTCAGGCAGCCTACAAGCAGCCCAAGTAAGGGCTTGGGGGGGGGGAGGGCTGCTGGGGGTTGGGGGGGGCAAGTGTGTGTGTGTGAAGCAGAGGTGGGTGAGAGTGGATGTGTAGCAGAGGGTGTGTAGCTGGGGCTGTGGGGTGGCTGTGTGTGGGGGGGGTGTAGGTGGGGGCTGGAGGCCTAGTTCTGGCCCCTGCAGTGGTGAAAGGGTCCATCACAGGCAGAAGGGGGCTGGCGAAGGGGAGGACGGGACCCACTGGGGTGGGAGGGAGCAGCAGTGGGATGAGGATTTGCCCTGGGAGGCAGGGAGCCACTGCAGAGAAGGGGGAAGTGAGTGCTGTGCCATGCTCCCCTGCCCTACCTTCCCACTCCCCAGGTTCCCTCTGCCCCCCCCCCCCAAGCCACTCCTGTTCTCCCTTCCCCTCTCCTCTCATGCCACCCTTGTGCTGTTCCCCACATGGCTGCTCTTGTCCTCTTTTGCCACCCCTGCCCTGCTCTGCTCCCCACACTCACTCCTGCCACTGCATACGATTCCTGATCGCTCCTGTTTTGCCACCCCTGCTCCGCTACCCCTACAGCCCCACATAGCAGCATTTCCAAAACACTGTGCCATGGATCATGAATATTCATAAGTAATTTAAGTTAATAAGAATATTCATTTGTTTTTTTAATGGTCATATGCCTCAAAAAATTTGAAGGTATCAAGGTGTGCCACAGCAGAGAAAGGGTTGGGAACCACTGCACTAAGCAGACAGCAGGCAGGTGAAGGGGGAACAGACCTACTTTAATCATGTTCCCCCTTGGTAAAGCACCTTGGATCAGTTATTGCATACACAATAATACCCACAGCCAGTGGTTTAATCTTGCAGTTTGCAGGGGCTGAGGAAATAAAATCCTGTTGGGGGAGGAAAAAAGAGGCTGGCACACGCCTTCATCTAGAACACTTGTGATAAGAACCTGGGGGGGGATTTCCTCTTCAGAAGTGTCTTTATGATCCAGGGATAAGCATTCTCTCTGGCAGGGATGGTTTTAGCAGTATCCAGAGAGGGAGATTAAACCCATCAGCAGCAGGGGAATTTCCACATGCTCCCATCCCCTAAATTCAACACAAGCACTCTGTGCAACTTGATTCTGAGCAGCATCTTTCCTATAAGAAGCACTGCAAATGCTCCATGCCCCAAGAATCCACAGCATGCTTCACCATCTCCACTCATCCCTGCTCAACTTGAAGAATACTGGGACATATTTCAGTCTGGGCCTGCCAAGAGGGTTAGCATTCCAGAGCCCAGGCTCCCTAGGACACAGGCAGGAATTAGTCTAATCACATCTGGGCCATGCATAAACCCAGTCTTCAAAACAGGAAAGGAAAAAACCCAACCTGTCTCTTCCCAAGGCCCCTCCAGGGGCCACAATTCTGTCCACACCATAAACTCCTGCTCAGTCTTTGTGCTTGCCTCTCCTCCCTCCCCCCCCCCATTGTTAATTCCAGTAATTTAACACCCCTTGTGACCACAGAGAGGACAGACAGACAGCAGTAAGCTGAAATCCAGCCTGCACCACCCCAGCTCCTTTATAAAATATACAGTGTAAACTGAGCGGCAACCTGGGATTACTCAGCCACTGCACTGAAACCCATGTCAGGTGGCAGATTTCCAGCTCTCACCGAAACAGCACCCCCTCCTGCCACAGAAGTCTCCAGAGCAAATCATGCTGTTGGTGAAAGTGAGGTGTGGCCACCAGTCCCTCCCTCCATCTATGCACACCCTCTTCTCCAAGGTCAGGGGCTGTCATGCAGGAACCCCCTTCTCCAAGTGACTTTCCTGCCAGGATAAACAAACATGATTCCAAACAGCGCTCTTAGAAGTGACACTGCAAGATGAAAGGGGGGGGGGCAGGAGGAGGAGGCTGGCATGTGGTGTAAGGCTGCAGTTTATGACATCAGCAGATTAATCCCCCCACCCCGCCTCCCCAGACATCTTGCTTTCCTGCTCCAGGCATGTGGATTAAAACAGAGCAGAAGAATCCAGCCAGCAGCAATCAATACATTTAACAGAAAAGGGGCCCTCCTCCCCTGCCCCTGTTTCCTTATTAACCCCAAAGTAACCACCCATCCCTCTCATTTGAACATTATTCATATACCAGACAGCAAGGGAGCAACACATGGAGCCCAGATACTTGTGCTGTATCACTTCCCTGACCATCCACACACTCAGGGACCAGGAAAAATCCTAAATTCTTCTGTACTCCCAAAGCACACAGCTCTGGGGGAGCCAGGATGGTGGAAGTCAGCACCAAGGCCCACCTGACTGAAGAGCTGTTTTACTCCCCCCAGAGCACCATATTCTATCTCACACATGCAGACGAACCAAGTAAAGCCCAATGCTCAGGATCTGATGAGTTGCCTGTGCAAGGAAAAAGACTGGAACACTGGTGCACACCCAGGAGTTATTGCTTCAGGCTCCCAGTAGCAACTTTTTGGGCTCTTCTTGCTTTGATGAGGAGCCTACACACCGGCCAGCAGTGCACTGCGGCTGTCTGCGTCCAACTCGGCTGGTGCTCTACAGCCAGAGGAGCTTGTGCTGCTCTTGGGGCAACCAGAGCAAGTCCTCTGTGCTCGACTGCCACTGTGCTTGTGTGTAATCCTCCCTTGGAACTCCAGCTACAGAAGCCAGGAAACCATTACTGCAATCTGCTAGAAACCCCCATAACTCCCCAACCACATTCCTTCTGGAACCATGAACTGCTCCAGGGACCTACATGCCACTTCAGGGTACGGGCTGGCCCAAGAGGACTGAAGAATCATAGTGGTGAGCCTCACTCCTGCACACCCTTTCCAGCCCAGAGCTGTTTCCAACAATTTATTCTGGAGGAAGGAATCTGTACAGCCCAGACTGAAAAGAAGCAATTGAAAGGATTTACATCATTCTCCTGAGGAAACTGACTCCCTACACACCATTCACCCCTCTCCCCCTCCCTTCAATAGTCTGACTATTTTCTTTGGTTCCTTCCTTGGAAGATATTACTGCTAGTTAGACTCACTGGATCACTTTAAGCAGTTCACTCTCCTAATTCACTGTTATCTACTCCTCCTTCCAGGTCATTCTGTAGATCTGAAGTAAAAATAAGGCCAAACCTCCATCCTATCCCCCCAACCCCAAGTCAGTACATGGCTGGCTCTCTCATTTCCCTTTCCTCCTATCAGTCAGTTCTCAGTCAGGCCATGTGAAAGACTATATCCAAACCAACATAAATTTCAGAGAGTAGAAACAAACACTTTTACAAGTATCAAACAAGGAGTCCTATGGTGCTTTTAAAGATTAATAAAATATATTTATGGCATGAGCTTTCATGGAAGAAAATCCCAATTTTCTCCCATGAAAGCTGATGTGATAAATAAATTTGTCAGTCTTTAAAAGAGCCACAGGACTCCTGTTTTGATTTGCTATTACAGTGTGACGTATTCCCATGACCTACACCTCCCGGCATTTATTTCCTCCCATTCTGTAAGCTCCCCCATCTTCAAAGCATCTGACGAAGTGGGATTTTCTCTTATGAAAGCTCATGCATTAAATATATTTGTTAGTCTTTAAGTGCCACAGGTCTCCTTGTTTGTTTGGCTGAACTAGACTAACATGGCTACACCTCTGGAACTTGTTACAGAATCAGCTACTGTCTTGAGCTTTGGAGGAGGGTTGTCACACTGTTGCACACCTCTTCAGTGGGCAGGGAACTGCCCTTTGTAACACAAACACCACGTAGCTTAATCAAGTACGACCATGACATCTAGGACTAGCTGGGCTTGCTCCGTAGTCTCTCTTGTAACACAAACAGCAAGCAGCTTAATGAAGTCCTACTATGACGTCTAATGTGTCCGCTGACCCTGTATTTAGATCAGATTTGCCTGACAACGCTTATTCTTTATAATGCCAGGAAGCTTGTTTAGAGGTGCTCACAAATCTGTCCCTTTATATCTATCCCATTATTTTGTAAAGGATTGGGTTTATGTCACTGCAATTTCCAGGACTGCCCTTGTAAAAAAACAAAAACTGCACAGTATTCGCTTTCTATGCTTGCCTAGCACCTCTGCTTAACATGCAGAAGGTCCTGGGTTCAATTCCCAGGGGGTTGGACTCGATGATCTCATGAGGTCCCTTCCAGCCCTATGATTTGATTGATTGATTGAAGGCAGGGAATACTGTACAAGTGGCGTGTGTTCTTCTAGGGCCCCCTCCCCCCTTTCCTCTTCAGTTCATGACTTTAAAAAGAAATCAGTTGTCAGTTTGCAGTTTATGAACAGAGGCCCTAGAATTCGCCAATTTCTCCCATACATTTGATTAATTTTTCCTAAAGCATTCTCTTTCCTGCTTTTCAGCTCCACATAGCAATCTTATCACTTCTGAGCCAGTAACACCCCATTGCTCTGCTCCTCTGGATGAGCAGTCCTTTTCAAGTAACTCTTCCCACAGACATAGCAGGGAAATAGGACAGAGATTCTTGCTGGTAGTAAGCCGTGGGCCCTGTACTCAGGAAAAGCCTGCTGGCAGGCCAACCCCTATGATGGGATGATAAGCTGTATTTATAGCCAGTGGTGGGGCACCAATGGCTCAAGCCATAATAATTGCCCTGGGTGAATGTAGGTTCAAATCCTGCACTTTAGCAATGCTATGGGCAGGGTGGGTTGTCATGATTTCCCCAGCAAGTGAAAGCTCTGAGGAGTAGAAGGCAAGTCAAGAGAAATCTGTACTGCAGCAGGCATGTCAGGAGGTTTGAGAGCTAAGCAGATTCCCAGGTTCCCAGGCCAGAAGAGACCATCAGGGTTGGTAAGCTGACCTTCCTGTGTAAAACAGGCATAGAACTACCCCTCAATGTTTCCTGGAGCAAAGCTTTTAGAAACTCATCAGCTCTGGATTTAAACAGTCAGTGTTCCCCTCAGTCTTAAAAATGTGTGCCTTGTTTCCAGACTGAATTCATCTAGCTTCCATTTCCAGCCACCGGATCCTGTTCCACCTCTCTCTCTCTCTGGGATGGAAGGGTGCACTCCCAAAGTTGTCACTGGCAGACTGCGACTAGCTCACTCATAAACCTTCTCTTTGTTAAGCTAAATAGGCCGAGCTCCTTGGGTTTGTCACTATCACACTAAGGCAGATTTTTCCACTCTGTTAACCGTTCTTGGGGCTCTTATCTGAGCTCTCTCCAAGTTCTCCACGACCTTCAATTCAGGGCATCAGAACTGGACACATATTCCAACAACAGGAGTATCACCCGTGCCAGACACAGAAGTGAAACTGCCTTTCTGATCCTGCTTGAGATTTCCCTATTTATACATCACAGATCATGCCAGGAGCTCACACTCAACTGATCATTCACCACAATCCCCAAATCTTTTTCAGAGCCACTGTTTCCCAGGACACAGTCCCCAATCCCATATATATGGCCGACACTCTTTGGTCCTAGAGACATTAAAACAAGCATTGTTTGCTTTTGCCCAGCTCACCAAAGGAATTACCTTTTGAAAACCATCAGCTACCCAGTTTTTATTCATCTAACTGGTGCCATGTTAATTTCACTTGCCTCTAGTTAACTGAAGTACTGTGCAAGACCTAGCCAACACCTCATCTAAGTCTTAGGAGGGTGCTGGGAGTAGAGCAATGGGGGGATTTCACACTATGCATGCGCATACGCCCAGCCAGGCAAGAACAAGCATGGGAAGTGGAAAGGGCAGGCAAGGTAAACCTAGGCTACTGTAGAATTTGTGTAACCACCCTGTTGCCCTAACAGGCAGCTTTATAAAAACTGCTCACCAACTGCCATTTTACGGGTGTTGATTGTGTCTCGCTTTCACAGGCTAAGAGCCCTAGTATCACACAAACTTTTCTATGTTTAAGAGCTGGTATGGTGTTTACCTACCTAGCAGCTGGCTCTTGCCTGGTTCCCAGAACCACATTGTGCAGTCCCCATTCCCATCAACCATTCTTTGTTGCCTTGCAAGCCCCTACCTTTTCTGCCAGAATCTTTCCCCACTTTATTTCCAGTAGTTCCTGGTGGCCCTCAGTGGGCCACCTCCTCTCCACACTATTTCGCTCTTTCGGTGGAATCATTTAGTTTCTTAATTCCTCCCACATTTGCTCTCTTCAGATCAGACACCTTTGGGCAGCTTGGTTGTATAGGCCCATTCATCTATACCAGGGGTCTCAAACTCGCAGCCTAAGGGCTGCATGTGGCCCCTAATGTTATTTCTTGTGGCCTGCAATGACACTATCACTATCAATATTTGCAAAATCATTGTAAGAAAAGGTTTCAGTGATGCAGCCCTTGGGCTACCAAAGTAGTCCTCATGCATGGTGCAGCCTTTGGGCTAACATACTAGTCCTCATGCGGCCCTCATGGTGATTTGAGTTTGAGACTCCTGATCTATACCATGAATTACCATAGCTCACAGATCTTTCCTACAGCACTTATACTTTCAATCAATGGGTGACTCCCTACTGGTAGGAAGCAAATCAATGATTTTTCCTCTAACTTGAATCCCTACTTCCTGGCTCATAACTTAACTTCAAGAAGTGGTGATGTTCCACAGGTTTTGTATTTGTAACACAAAAGCTGGCCAACCACTTGAAATGCTCCATGACCACATCATCTGGTGATTTTGGACTTCAGAGTAACTGGTTTAGGGATTTTTTGCTCTCATTCTCCTTTGGCCCCACAGCTTAGCCATTTCTGGCATCCTTACTAGATGATGTTGCTGCCATTCAGTTAATGCAAAAACTGTTTCTTGTTGATTTTGTTCATTTATAATATTACTGTGTCTTTCCTACAAAGAGCATTCAACCCACTAATGCTGATGGAACTATTAGGTTCAGTTTTGCCCACTACATCATGTTCGCTTTCATTAAGTAAAAGCAATTACCCTTTCCTATTCAGTTTAAAGCCTGCCTAACAAGGTCTCCAAGTTTTGAACCCAAGAGACTGGGATCTCATATGCTACAGAAGAGATGCCAGCGTTTCATGATTCGACAACCTTCCCTTCCTAAATCATCCACAGTTTCATCACCTGGCTTCTGGCACCACTCTTGACTTTACTCACACTAGCTACTAGAAACATAAAACACCGCCTGTGTTGACCTCAGTCTACAGCACTCTTTCCCCAGTTCTAACATCACCATTAATGCCACTGACATTAATGCCTTTAGGTTCTTCATTAGCAATCACATGAACTACACCAAGAGTGGCCAAACTGCGGCTTCGGAGCCGCATGTGGCTCTTGAATGAAAAAGTGTGGCTCATGGAAGAACGTCAGCAAATCAATTTAGTAGGTAAAAGCATATGGGCTATATGCCTCAGTGCAGCTCTTGAAGGTTTAATAATCAACTTGTGTGGCTACTGAGTTCCATAAGTTTGGCCACCCCTGAACTACACCATGGTCAATGCGCTATCTTGTTCTCAGCCTCCTCTGTCTGATCAGAGACATAGCGTTTGTCACTTTTGTCAAAACTGAAAGCATCGCCCAAGTACATGAAGTCTCCCCTTAGCCTCTGTTCCACCTTCATTCCCTCTGGGATCTGAGCCAGTTACATCTCTCTTTATAGACCCTCCTGCTGCAATCACATTCAGATTCTTTCATCGGTTTCAGCTCCTGCCCAAGTCCCTCCACAGTGAAGTCACCTCCCACTTCATGCATAAATAGCCTTCCTGGTGAAACAAACCAGGGCAAAATACAGGAAAAGTTCAGGATGACAGATTCTGTTTTCCTTTCTGCCCTACACACTGAGCTCAGCTGACATGTACGGATATTGAAGAGAGGTTTTAGGGAGATGGGTGGCAGAGGAGAACAATGGAACTTTCATTTGCTTCTTTCAGAAGACATCCAGATCCCTTCCATCCAGCTCAAACGTGAGCATATCTGGTGTAGCATTAGCTACAAGAGAAATACATCATCTCTGATTGCATCCTGAAACAACAAAGACCATTTTATCTCACAGAACAGCTCTCAACAGCTCTGCTCTTACAGGCAACATATACTCACAAACAAACAAGGAGTCCTGTGGTAGTTTTAAAGACTAACACATTTATTTATTGCATGAGTTTTTATGGGAGCAAATCCACGAAAGCTTTTGCAATAAATTAATTTGTTAGTGTTTAAAGGTGCCACAGGACTCCTTGTTTGTTTTGCTGACCTTGACTACCACGGCTGCCCCATTGGAACTCACATACACACTTATATTCTGTAAACACACCTCTACCTCAGATCCCAGTAGTAGGCCCTCAAAAGAAAAAAAAAAAAAAAGACAACAAAGTTGGGTTCTTTGCAACACTCTTTGAGGTTACCATGTGAAGCATTACTTTCTACTTCTTACTACACAAATAAAACCAAGACAACCATGTACAAAGTCCATGATCTTGTTGCAACTAAAATTCCAAACATGTTTCTCTTGTTCATAAAGGAGAGCAATGGGGTGAAGGACAGAGCTGGACACTAACCTCTGGCTGAAAGCTTTTTGGTGTTGATGATTTTTGCAGCATATTCTTGGGATGAGCTTTTCTTCACACATCGACGGACCACAGAAAAGGCTCCCCTAGAAGAAAGAGAGCAGGGGCTGTGAAACCGAAAATAAAAATGCAACAGGAACAATTTCCACCCCCAGCATATACGTGTTAAGTCAGCAAACAACATCTGAGGAACAGTGTATACCCAAGTGCCTGGCTGAGGCCTCCTAGGGGCCTTAAGCAGAAAAGCAAAAACAGTGCACGCAGGGTGAGGGGATGGCAAGTGTGAAAAATACAGATATGGAGTAATGGGTGACAGCACTTCTATAAGAAAATGCCTCTACATATCAAGACTGTCCCCTAAAAATCAGGACATCCAGTCACCCTACATGGAGGGAAGAGGAGGAGTGCAGGGACACAATATACAGGGACTGAACAGTGAAAGAAAAGCAACCCAGAAGGTTAGAACTATGGGCAGGCAGTCTATCCTCCTCAAGGTAATGGTCTAGAGAAGACAACCAGGAATTAGTTCTCTAGGTTCTTGTTCCAGTGGGGCCACTGAATCACCACACTAACTCAGAGAAACTGGTCATTGCAGAGAGGCTGTGAGGCTAGCTGTAACTAAACATTTTACAAATAGGAATTCATTGTTATTGTTGCAACTTCTGCAAAGGGCCATGAGGAGAAGGGCACTGAGAAAGAGGAAAGATGCCTAGAAGAAAAAAGAGATGGCATAAGAAAAAGATTGTGAGGAAAGACAAACCAAGCCCTGTGGAAGAAGAGAGGAAATGTGGAAAGTAGTTCCAGCAAAATGGAACTATGAGAAGAGAGACAAGGAAAAAAACCTTAAGGAAGTCAGTAGGGTGACTAAGGGGAAGTTGACAGGCAAGTTCCTGCTCAAAAGCATGCATCCTGTGTCCCCTAGCATCCAGAGAAGTCTGAGTATTGGAATTAGAAAGAAATTCAAACAGAAAAGACACAGCAGCCCCCACCCGGAAAACTTGAGCCATCAGAAAGGATATGGCCCAAGGCAGCTGGGCCCCTCCCTACACTGCAGAGCCCGTACCCCCTCAGCTTCTGCCCCCATCCCAAACGCCGCACATCAGCCAAGGCAAAACACCATCATTCCTTGGGGCTGAGAGGAAGTGGTGTGCAGATGGGGCACAGAGAGGCAGCACCACCCAAGGACTGGTGCAGGAAAAGATACAGCAGTATCAAGGATGCACCAACACCCCATCCTGTCTAGTGCTGCATCACCTCCGTGCCCCCACAGGATCCCGCTGCAGGGCGGGGGGCTCCTAGGATGCAGCAGCACTTGGCCCCAACCCAGGGGTGATTTTATTGGGGTGGGAGATCCCCCTTCGGCAGGGCTGGGTGAGCGTCCCGGGTCGGAGCTGCAGTGGCTATCCCCAAGATCGGGTGTTTGGGGGAGCAGGGGACAGCAGCACCCAGCTGAAGGGTGGGAGGAAATCCTTGGGGGGGGGGCAGTAGCCTCCCATGGTGCAGGGATGGGAGCAGCACAGGCTGGGAGATGGGAAGCGCAGCAGACCCTCCCCATCCCAGTCTGGGGCAGGAAGGTGGAGCAGAGCAGTGGGGGGCCTCCGGCTGCCAGGGCTGGGCGGGAAGGGCAGAGGACGCCGGGCGGGGAAGAACAGCGCGCAGCAGGAGTTCCTGGGGCCGGGGGCAGAGCCCGGGGGCTGGGGCGAGGGGCGAAGTTGGGGGTTCTCCGCGGGATCCAGGGAGCGGGGCGGGCCGGAGCGGAGCAGGGGTCCCGGGGCCGGGGCGCAGGCGGGTCCGTACTTGCCGAGCTCCTCGTACAGCTGGTAGTCGTCGGTGAAGCGGGTGCAGGGGGCGGGGGTGGCCATACCGGGCTGGGGCGCAGAGCTGGGCTCGACCTGGCCGCTCCTCTGGCTGCGCCCGGGGCCCGGGTGCCAGCGGTGGCTGCTCCCGCCCGCCCTGCACAGTCACGGCGGCTCGAGTCGCCGGAGCGGGGTCCGGGAGCAGGAGAAGGCTGAGCCCCGCCAGCACCGCGAGATCTGACTGGGAGACACCCGCCCCCCGCCTGCGCCGCCCGGCCGCGGGGTGGGGCTGCGCCCGGCGCTCGGCGCTCGGGGAGGGGGGGGGAGCGGAGCGGAGCGGAGTCGCCGGGTGCGGGGCGCCCCTGACCGCCCAGGGAGCAGCCTGGGGTCCCGGGCGGCGAGGAGCCGGGAGCGAAAGGGAGTGGCAGAAAGTGCAGCCTCCCGGTGCGTGCACACGGCGGGCGGGTGTCACTGCGGGCCGACGCCGCTTCGGGGAAGTGAGGCGGGTCACCCGGGGAGGGAGAGCTGGAGGCCTCCCCCTTCCCCGCCTGCACCTGAAAAGGGACCGGTGCCTTCCCTCTCTTGGCCGCAGGCCCCGCGGAGAGGGAGCTGCCCTGAGAAGAGAAAGGAAAGCTCACCCGATCAATAAAGCGGTTAGTCTTGAAAAGGGCCACCAGTCTCCTTGTTTGTTTCTTTGAGTTGGATTGACAGGGCTACCCTAGAAATCTGGAAAATAGGCAGCTGGTGAAATGGCAGAAACGCCTTCAAACGGGTGGAGGCTTAGACCATGTACACACCCACCCTGGGAGTGGGAGCTGGACCCTCCAACAGGCTGCAGGGAAACCCAGATGCCACTTTGTCTCTGCACTTAGCAGCTCAGGAGCTGACATTGTAGGCAGGTTTGTTTTCGCCTCTCCTGTTTAACAGTTGTCACTGAATGGTTGCCAATAAAGGGTTCCTTGATTTATGGCAAACGTAGTCATGTTTGAACATTGCACCGAGAGGGTGGCTTGCTTAGCTGAAGGGGGGCTCTGACCTTTGGTCTCTGCCAGCAGGCAGGAAAAGGAGTAGGTTAGGGAGGGTGAGCCACTGACCAAAGTGTTGAGTTAAACTGACTTGAAGATCAAAAGTGCTAGATAATTGCTAGGTTTTATTATTGTGTGGAAAAATAAGCAAGGATGCCGCCTTCTGTCATACAGTAGGGTGGCAGCAGTGACCAGCTCTCCATCTGTCCATTTAGGCATTTGAAGTATAGACCATAGAAAGGATAGAAACAGAGCAAAGGCAACTGTGGAAAACAGGCAACAAAAATAGGACAATTAAACAATTTTGCAAAAAGCCAACAGGATCAAAAGTTGACTATGAACCCATAGCATGGCACACCTGCTAGTGTGCCCATGCTCAGAGCTGGAAACCTGCTGAGTGGACAGAATCAGTGGAAGACCCACCAATCATCTCACCTGCTAGTGCGGCTCCTGGAGATTGCCTAGGAGCAAGGCCTACAGTAAACATCCTTCTTCAAGATGGGCTGCTCACATACATGCAGTTACAGGTGTCTACGTGCTGCAGCACACGGTAGCTTGGAAAGTCTTCAGCTTTAGCCTGTCAGGTCAGGGCACACGGCCAACGCCCCCTCTACACCACGACCGTGGCTATATAGGTGACCGTGACTGTGGCCGTGACCATGACTCTCCCAGTCCCATATGCGTTTGTCAACTCCGTTCACGGGGATGGAGGGTGGCACCTGAATGTATGTGAGCAGCCCATCTCGAAGCAGGACGGTTACTGCTAAGTAATCTGCCATTCTCCTTTGAGCGCTGCTCACATCATTCAGTTATAGGTGACTGCTAGCTCTATCCTTGGATGGTGGGAGGAGTTACAGTCTACCCACACTGAGTACAGCTCTGTCCAGGGCAGCAGCATATCTAGCCTGTCGGGCGATAGCATAGTGCATCGTGAAGGTATGAACCGAAGACCACATAGCGGCCCTGCAGATCTCTTGGATCGGGACCTTGGCAAGGAAGGCCATAGAAGACTCTTGGGCCCTTGTATTGTGGGCTCTAACAGTTCCCGGAAGGGGCATGTTTGACCCTCCATAGCAGTCTTTAATGCAGTTCACAATCCAATTCGAAATACATTGTGAGGATACTGGTAAACCTCTCTTACATTCGGTGACCGCTACAAACAGTTGGGGGGTCTTGTGGAATGGCCGGGTGTACTCGATGTAAGTTAGGAGCACTCTCCTCACGTCCAGTGTATGCCACTTCTTCTGGTTCTGCGTAACGTGGGAACCTGGGTAAAAAACTGGCAGGCAAATTTCCTGGTTAAGGTGGAAAGGGGTAGCCACCTTAGGGAGGAAGGATGGGTGGTGACGCAAAACCACTTTATCCGGATAGAACCTCGTGTATGGGGGTTCCGAGAAGAGGGCTTTCAACTCTGAAACCCTTCTGGCAGAGATGATTGCCACTAAGAAGGCCACCTTCCAGGAGAGGACCAGCAAGGTAGCTGAGTCCAAAGGTTCATAGGGTGGCTCTGTCATTGCCTAGAGGATGATGTTCAGGTCCCATGGCGGGGTGGGTTTATGAGGTTGGGGAAAAAGTCTTTCCACCCCTTTCAGAAATCTCACAGAAGTAGGATGGGAGAAGACTGATTGCCCATCCACCATCTTGTGGAGGGCTGAGATAGCCACTAAGTGGACTCTCCGTGAAGAGGGAGAGAGACCTTTTTCTCTGAGTTCTAGCAGATAGTCGAAAATCGAGTGTATCGGAGCTGATATGGGGTCAACACCCTTGTCCCCGGCCCAAATGGAGAATTGCTTCCACTTGGCTGTGTACGTCTTCTTTTGGCCGTCTTCTGCTATCAACCAGGAACTTCTTAACCCTGTCTGAGCACAGTCTCGCCTGCTCACTGAGCCAGAGAGCATCCAGGCTGTCAGATGTAGATGGCCTGGGTCTGGGTGCCTGAGGCGCCCCGAGTCCTGAGTCAGAAGGTCTGCCCGCCAGAGGCGGCGTTAGACAATTGGGGGCCTTAGTCTTACAAACTTCAGTACTTCAGAGAATTTCATTGAAATTTGGTGTTTTTCATTTATAGCTACACACTAGAAACCTCCTTTTCACTAGTGGCCCCCACTGCTACCTTCCCTGTGGCCCCCGTCCCTCCTGCACACTTAACTGCCACATATCACCCCCCAGGACTCCTTGTTTGTTTTGCTGAACCAAACTAACATGATTATCCCTCTGGCACTTGTAAATTATTCTTGGGTATGGTATTTTTAAAGATCTTCCCATCATGAAGCTTGTAAGTTGATCATCTTTCACTTAAATCAGCTAATGCTGAACTACTAAGTTAAAGTGAACATTTTAATTTTTTTTAAAAGTATGAGCATGCATTAATAAATAAGTAGTAACTAATGATGGCTCAAAAATAACTAAAATATCACATTTAAAATTTTGGCAGTCAAATCTTACAAATTTTCATATAGGCTTGGGTAATTTTGTGCCCTACGCTTTTATTCCCTGGCAGGAGGCAACCCCCTCCCTCCCCTTCTGCCCTGCCTTCACACAGGATCGTCCACTATGCCGCGTAGTCCCTTAGTGCTACTGCAGTTTCTCCCCATGTGCGTTAGCGGCGCCTGGCAATTCTGCGGTCCCTTCTTTCTTTTCTCAAGGACCAGTTAACACCCACTGCCATCCCGATGGTGTGATATACAGAGAACCCATTCTATACAACATATAACAGTTTGGGGTTGTACCCCTTTTATTTGCCCTCTGGCTCCCTCCGGGGAGAAAACTTCATTGGGTTCTCTGACCCTGGGGTGCCCTTCAGATACGGCAGCTGCCACCTTGTTGCAGTCCCATTCTCTGGCTTAAGAAGGACCCTTCCTTGGCAGCGGAGTCCTTCAATATCCATGTATTGAAGAGTTTTTCCTCCTTCGCAGCCCTGGCATGGCATAGTGGAAGAGTCATCCCTCGGGCAAGAACCATAGGTACTGAGTCTGCGGCCTTTACAGCCCTCCATCTCGTCAACATTGCCTCAGGCCATCTTGCGGTCAATATTTTTCTGGAACCTCTCTCCTATGAGAGCCCAGTCGTGGTGCTGGCTCAGCTGAAAATGCGCGCTTCGGTGCTACCAGGTCGTTAATTAATACCAGGTCGTTAATACTTCCATGTGACATGGCCCAGGCCTAGACGTTGTAGTCTGTTGGTTACGTTCCACGTTTTCCTCCTAGGTAAGGGGAGCTGCGCAAACCGTTTCTTAGGTTGCATCTCTTTCTCCAGCTCAGGTGACCTTATTCTATCTGTGTATGCGTTCAGCCTTGGTGGGTCTGGTCTTCCCCTGTTTTGGTTGACCCCCAGCTCTTGCTTCTTCCGGGTCCTTCAAGGCCCGCCCGCCTCTTTACTCCGGCAAGCGTCTTGCTGGTGGACCTCTACCTTACAGGGCTTGTTGCTGTGCTGAAGGCGGAAGTACCAACTCCACCCGCCATCCATCAGCATGGCTAATAGTCACCTATTACTGAATGCATCCGAGCAGCACTTGAAGAAAGACAGTGGGTTACTCACCGGTAACCGTCCTTCTTCGAGATGGGCTGCTTGGATCCATTCAGGTCCCTCCCCTCCGTCCCCGCTTCTGGAGTTGGCGACTCTGAGGAACTGAGGAGGGGGCGGGGAGGTGGCCATATATATAGCTGCGGGTGGCGCGAGGGGCGGTGGCCGCCTGCCCTCTTCTGACAGGCTAGGAGAAGTTTTTTCCAACCAATCTGGTGCTCCGGCACGGAGACACCTATTACTGAATGAATCCGAGCAGCCCGTCTCGAAGAAGGACGGTTACTGGTGAGTAACCCACCGTTATCAAAGGAAAGACATACAGCACAGACATCACACCCAGGTGTAATGATTGCCTAAGGGAAGCACTGTATTCAGATATAGCAGCCTATATGGACCTACCTGGTAACCTGAGCTAAAAAAAGCCAAAGTAAAAGTTGTCACAAAGTCAAAGAAAAAGGCAAGAGAACAGGTAAAAAAGAAAAGAAAAAGGCAGTATTTCACAAAATTCAAAAATGGCAAAATAAATGGCCACACTGAGGAATTAAAAGCTGAGGCCACTGGAAAAGTTCCTGCTGTTGTGCTGTCTATTGCTTGCTCCTGCATTTTTAGCATGTCAATATGAAGGTGATGGGCAGAGAATGGCGAAATCTGCATTTCAGATGAAGCACAGATCCTAAGGATAGCTTGCCTTGATGAGCCAAGAGTGAAAAGTGCTTAGGCTTCCAGCCCTACTAGCTCTGCTGGATGGGAACAATTTCTATATTTTTCTATGTTTTCATTTCTGTCTACCAAATTGAAGATGGGGTCCCTTGGTGCTTGGGGCCCTAGGCGGCCGCCTGCTTCACCTACCCCAAAAGCCGCCACTTCTGCCCACTGTGGGAGGTGGTGTGGGGTTTCTATGGACATGTCCTGCAGGAGCGGGAAACAGTGCTGTCTGGGCCAGTCCGGAGCTGTTAGTATTATGTTCACTCTGTCCCTGACAATCTTCAAGAGGACCCTCTGTATCAGGGGAACCGGTGGGAAGGCATACATCAGGGGCCCCGACCAGTCGATGAGGAAGGTGTCTGTGATAGACACTTTCTCCTGGCCCCTGAGGGAACAGAACTGGGGACACTTGTGATTCTGCTGCGTCGCGAACAGATCTATCAGGAGGGAGAACACCCTGTTGTGAAGGGACCACTGGTGGTTCGCTAGTGGCTTTCTGCTCAGTGAGTCTACTAGCGTGTTGTCCACCCCTGGTAGGTGGGAGGCCACTGGGATGAAATCGTGACGTATGGCTAATTCCCAAAGTTTGTGCACCTCCTTGCAAAGTGGCAGGGAGCACACCCCTCCCCCCTGCTAGTTCATGTAGAACACGGCTGTGGTGTTGTCCGTGAGGATCTGGACTGACCTGCCCCGTACCTTATCTAGGAAGGTCATGCAAACTAGTCTGATGGCCCTTAGTTCCTTCACGTTTATGTGGAGAGGAGTGTCTGTCCGGGACCAGCGCCCTTGGGTGGAGATTCCCCCCGAGATGTGGGCCTCCCCATCCTGCATTCGAAGCGTCCATTATCAGGGTCACTGAGGGCCTTGAAGGGAATGCCTCCCATGGCAAAATGGGGATCCCTCAAAACCTGAAGTGTCCCCAGCGTGTCCTGGGGTACGGACAGTACCTTGTTTAGGGAGTCCTTCCATATGTGAAACACCATGGAGAGCCAGACCTGGAAGGGCCTCATCCTCAGGCGTGCCACCTGGATTACTCGAGTGGAGGCTGCCATGTGGCTGAGGAGCTGCAGGCACCTGTGGGCCGTGGTGATGGGGGACATTTGCAACTCAGTAAAGATGGTGCAAATGGACCAAAATCTGGAGAGGGGTAGGAATGCTGACCCCTTGCAGGCATCTAGGCATGCCCATATGAACTCTATGTTTTGGGATGGATGGAGCTTTGACTTTTCTTGGTTTATGTGAAGGCCCAGATAGTCGCAGAGCCTCACTACCACTCTGACATGCAGCAATACCTGGTGACTCTATTTTCCAACTATTAAGCAGTCGTCTAGGTAGGGCTAAATTCTTATGCCCCATCTGCGCAGGAACACTGTGACCAGCGCCATGCACTTCGTGAACACCCTGAGAGCCAAGGAGAGCCCGAAGGGGAGAGCATTGAACTGGAAGTGGTTGTTTGCTACCCTGAATCTTAGGAATCACCTGTGGTGGGGCCGTATAGCTACGTGAAGGTAAGCATCTTTTAGATCAAGGGTTGCGAATCAGTTCCCGGGAGACAGAGAGGAAGGATCAGTGATGGGGAAACTATGAAGAACTTTATTTTACTTATATGCTTGTTTAAAGCTCTGAGATCTAGGATTGGTTGAAGGTCCCCATTGGGTTTCGGGACCAGGAAGTATCAGGAGTAAAACCCTTTTCCCCATTCCCTCCTGGGAATGCCTCTGAGGAAGAGAAGTTTCCTGCATTCGTGCTTGAGAAGATGGGACAGTTCCTAGTTTCCAAGGGTTGGATGAGGGGTCAGTTTTCTGTCCCGAGGAATTGAGAGAAACTGAATACGATACCCCTTCACAACTGTCTCGAGAACACACTGGTCAGACGTGATGTTGGCCCAGTGGTGTGCAAAGTGGCATAGGCAGTTGGGGACCAGTCGAATCATAGGTTCGCTGCCTGCGTGGTAACTGTCAAAAATGCTGTTTCTTCCTCAATGGGCATTTGGGTCCCTGCCTGATTGCAGAGTCCAGGGCTTCTCACTCTTCCTCAAAGGGGCCTTGTCCTTGCCCATGTCCCCAAGATGTCATTGGGGAAAGGTGAAGGATCTTTGAAATGTTTAATTTGTTGTTTCAACTGCTGAAGCTGTTGTTGAACGAGCTGATGAGGCTTTAGGGAGCATCTGCTAGGCTGCAGGGTGTAGCTTCCCAGTGACCAGAGTGTGGCTCTCGAGTCTTTCATGCCATGGAGCTTCGTGTCTGTTGACTCGGCAAAGAGGTTAGTACCTTCGAACAGGAGGTCCTGGATGGTAAGTTGTAGCTGCAGTGGTAGGCCTGAGCCCTGTAGCCAGGCCGAGTGTTGCATCACGACAGCCGATGCCATCATAGAGGCGGCTGTGTCTACGGCATCCCAGAAGGCCGTGAGAGCGTTAGTGGAGGCCATTTCCCCTTCTTCGAGCATCGTGTCGAAGTCCCTTAGGCGATCCTTTGGGATAATGCTACGGAAGCCTTGCAATGGCATTCCAAAGGTTAAAAATATACCTTGTCATAAGAGCCAAGTGGTTAGCAATGCGAAATTGAAGGGCTGCTGTAGAGTTGGCCTTCCTGCCAAGGAGGTCAAGTTTCCTTGCCTCCTTGTTTTTGGGAGTAGAACCCAGCTGTCCCTGTCTTTCCTTCGCTGGTTCACAACATTGACAACCAGCGAACCTGGAGTGGGGTGCTGGAAAAGAAAGGAGAACTTGTCCTGGGGGACATGGCACTTCCGGTCCGCGACCCTTGAAACCAGCAGGATCGAGAACGAGTTTTGCCAGCATGCCTTGATGATTACTGTATACCCCTTCATGGAGAGGGACCAACACCTTAGCGGATGGGGCGCTACGGCCAACGTCGAAGAGGGGATTAGTTTCCTCCTGGACGACCCCAAGCTCCAGGTTCAGGTTTGCTGCCATACAGTGCAGCAACACCTGGTCGGCACGAGAGTCTTTGTTATGGTCAATTGGTCTCTCAAAGGTATACTCGTTGGGTGAGGAGGAGGAGCAGGCCTGGGAACCGCTACGGCGTGTGGAGTCTGGATCGGGCTTGTCATCCGAGAAGTCCGAGTCCATAGAGTGCATAGGAGACTGGTTGGAGCGGTGCCATGGGGTCAGGGTATCCTCGGCCGCCATGTCCAGCCAATTGCGTGGCCAGTCGTTAAAAGAGGCCCCAGCATCCTGAAGATGTGGAGGTGAACAGCCTTGACCAGATTGTGCTGAGGGGAAGGGTCCCCCCGACGCTGACAGTGCTGGGGATCTCTTCCTTCACCATAGTGTCAGTGAGGGAGAGTGCTTGCAGCACCATTTCCCCAATGGTCTCTGATCTTTATTATCATCTTGAGCAGAGAGGATCGGCCTGAGCCTGGGGGCAAAGTTGACATGGAGGCATGGGAAGTGGCCCCCAAAGCCTGGGAGCATGGTACAGACACATCCCAAAGGGAGCATGAAGAAGAGGCTGGGGAGCGGTCTTCACCAGATTGCAGTACCAGTGCCGGGCTCAGCAGTACCAGATCTATCAACGGGCGGTCCCCAGTGCCGGACTGCAATGCTGGGGGTGGGTTGCTGGTTGGTACCAGGGTAGTGGACGGTACCGTCACTTGTGGTGACCTGGCCTGTGGTGCTGCGGTCGGCATCGACTTGGGTTTCTTCTGTGGTACAGTTGATGGTGCCGCCTCCAGTCTGGCATCGGGGCGGTTCAGCGACTGATGAGTATGGAGCCCTGACGGTACCGAGGGGGGCGTTGACTGAGTCTTTGGACTCAGCACCAACGAGCGGTCCCAGGGTTGCAGTGCCTGGACCGCTTGGGAAGCTGGCGGAGCACTCACGGGTTGGGTGGCATTAGAAGCTTGGGTGGTACACCTGGTGAGGGAACGCAGACGCAGCTCTCTGTCCTTGCGAGTCCTCTTTTTGAAGGACTAGCAAAGGGGGCAACTCTTGGGGAGATGGGACTCACCCAGGCATGCGAGACATTTGTCGTGTGGATCATTGAGCGGGAAGGCTTTGAAGCGTCCTAAGCACGGTTTGAAAACGGGCATCCTGAATTTTGTGGTAAAGACAGGCGCTTGCTTACACAAGTTTGTTGGCTGATCTGAAACCGACGCTGAGGGCAGAAAAAGGAACTGGGTGGGTCAGGGTTACCATCACCTATATAGCCGTGGTCACGGCATAGAGGGGGCGTTGGCCGCGTGCCCCGACCTGACAGGGTAAGGCTGAAGACTTTCTGAGCTACCGTACACTGCAGCATGTAGACACCTGTAACTGAATGATGTGAGCAGTGCTCGAAGGAGAAGCTGCTGTTACAGCCCCAGTCATCTGCCTATACTTTCTCAGAGAGGCAAAGTGTGTGAAGTAAACTTTTACTGGACCAACTTCTGCAGGTGAGAGAGACAGTTTGGTTTCTCAAACAATCCAATTTGCTGCAGAAAGCTGGGGACAGCAGCTGCAGAACCCAGGAATCCCTCCCTATAAGAGTGAAGAGCACAAATGAGAGACTGGAGATAGAGGTGGGAATCCAGCTGATGCACATTGAGGAATGGGTTGCTATGTCCAAATCCCATCAGGTAGACTCCTTGCAAAAGCAGGGAGCCACCAGTAGCATTTGATTCCCATAGCACAACCATGCTGAATCCAGCCAATTCCTGTTGTGGTGGCTCAGGGGTTTAACAAACTAGCTCTGGTCTGTTTATTAATTTAGCCTGGACCTGATGCCAATTGTGACTTGGAGTGGGACAGGCACAGTTCCACATGTCCACTTTTGTTCCTCACATTTGGAGACGGGTGGCATCAGAGCTGCTTTGTAGCTCCCCTGTACCAAAACAAGCAAGTTTTAGGATGGACACTTAGGGCTAGATTGTAGCACTCTGTACCGCATGAATGTCAAGAGGAGAGAATTTGGGCTTGGCTACGCTAGACCTGGAGTCCTGCTGCAGGTGGGAGAAAGGATTTAGAAAAAAGGGGCCAGATAATCACAAACGGACATGGCAGCATAAAAACCACACACTAGCAGATTTGGGCGTGTGATCCCAACACCGTATACAGAAGACCCAAACAGTGCAGGTGAGATCTGGGGAGAGACGTTCCCACCACTACAGGTGGCATTCTGGAATAGAGAGGCCCACTATCTGGGCTGGGGTACTTGCTTCTTTTTTCCTCACTGTGAAGGAAAGGTAGAGACATGGGAAAAAAAGATGGAGAAAAAGTAGAAAGATGGAAAAAGAGATGGAGGGGGTAAAGATTCTTAATTTCTAGTACCTTAATTGGGCCAGGTTGCTCCGAATCACAGATGCAGCCAAAATAGGCACTGAACAGTAGTGGGTAAGGCCGGACTTCGGAGATCAAGCAAACAGGGAAAAGTGGGAAAGTGAGATGAGGCCCAACAGGGATGAGGCTACAGTCAGAAAAGGGAGAGAGGAAAGGATAGCCAAAGGAAGAAAGAGAACAAAAGGTAGAGACCAAGAATGGGAGGAAGGAAGGACAGACGGACAGAAATATAAAGAATGAAAAAGCCGGAACCCTCTTCCTTCAGGCTATACATGGTGTTCAAGAAAGCCATTATTTCTATTGCAGTTGCAAGTGAGGACCCTTAAGATGTCATAGTACTCCTTTGTACAGTCCCTATCCCAGAAAACTGCAAATAAAGGGTTTTGTTTCACACTGTTGGCTCACGACCAGTCACTATGTTGTAGTCCTTTTTAAACCCTGTCTCTGACATTGCTTATTGGAAGGATGTGTTTGCAATAAAAAGTGTGAGGGAGAAGGGAATGCTGACCTCTTCTTTCACCAGCTGGTCAGCTGAGCACGTGCGTGAGCTGTTACGATGACTCTTGGGACGCCTGCAGCCAGGCCAGGCTTCACTTTCAGGCAATATCCAGAGATGAAAAACCCTATGGACAGCAATCTTTCAATAAAGGAACAGGACAGGTGTGGACAGCAAAGGATATAGTAGAAACCAGAAAACTTGTAAAGAGGGAGGGCAGTCTGTGGAGGCAGAAGGGTACCAAACTTCAGGGATCATAGCCAGCAGATCTTGTCTTTAGACAAGGGATGGAGAAATGTCTCTTTCATTTAAAAATCAGATGGCCATTGGGCCTGATCCAAGGCCTGCAGTGAAGTCAGTGGGAAGTTTTCCATAGGCTTCAGTGGGCTTTGTATGAAGTTCATTTAGCTAATAAATAGAGACTTGGTGGCATATCACTGTGCTGTTCCCATAAAATTAGGTGAGAAACAGTAATGGGGGGAACACAAATGAGAATGTTTGCTATCCACAAATGCTACAAGAAAAAGCGGGAAGTGGAGACAATAAAAGGAGGATGCAAATGTGAAATGGAAAGCAAAATGTGTGTCAGACATTACCACTGCTGTGTGAGCAGATACAGGATTACTGATTTTGAAGCGTACATTAAGAGAGAAGTTCAGTATAAATTGACTGACAGACTTAATTAAACCAAGTATCGAGTGGGAGACTAAATTATGGGTATACAGTTTTCAGAAAGAATCTAGACAAAATGAAGCAGGAGGAGGGAAAGCAATATGGATAGGAGAGCATTGTGTCAACAGAAAGAAATATTAGTGTTCTGGCTGACGCAGCAGAGTCTACTTACTCTGAAGTAAAGAATAAAGATGTAATAAAGGGGAAGCTTGGATGATGCCTGCACAGAATTATATTGTAGAAATCAGAAAATATTTGTAGAGATAAAGGAAGCTTTTGAAAAGACCTGTTCAGTTATCATGGGGGATTTCAGCAGACAGATACTGGGCCATCTCCTGCTCTCAGTTACCCACATATGAAATCTGGAGAAAATCCATTGTCTGGAACAGTGTTCTCCAGATTTACACTGACTTGGGAGCAGAATTTGGCCCACCAACTGGGAAAACAATAACGAGAGCTCTAAAGCAGGTTGTACATGTTTATTTCCTTATGCCATGCTGTCAACTAGGTCAGGGATTAATCTGAGTTTAATAACTAGCATGGAGTCAGGTATAATCAAACAAACAAAGCATGAAGCACTGTGGCTCTCATGCAAAATGCACTGAAATCAGTGGGAGCCTTTCCACTGATTTTAATAGGTTTGGGAGTAGGCAATGGCTATCTACAGACCCTAAAGTCAGGTTTGGAATGTTGAGGAATGTCTGTGGAAAGGGCAGGAACACAAAAACACTGGACCTTAGGAAAGCAGAGTGCATTGCTCCAAAACAAGTTAAAGGAAATTGGCTGGAATTCAGCTCACAGTGGAAAATGGGAAAGAACAATATTTAGCTGTCAGGGTAGCTGCACGCGGCAGTCATTCCAGTAATATTAAACAAGCCAAAGGGCAGTAGGTATTAATGTGCCAAGCAGGCTGGTGCCAAGTGGTAGAAGAGAGGAACAATGTTGATAAAGGAACTGGGAAGGCTGAGGGAGAGGAGAGGGAGAGAAACAAATGGGGGAAAGTTAGAGAGCAAAGAAAAAAACAGACGAGCAGCAAATTTAAAAAAAAAAAACCCTCAAAACCAGTAAATGTTTTTAAAATACACATGGTTTAGGACAGTAGTTTTCAAACTACTGGTTGGGACCCAGTACTGGGTCGAAGAACCTCAGGCACTGGGTCGTGGCGCCCTCTGCTGCCACTGAAAGACTGGAGTGCATTGCTGAAAGATATTGTTGGGTGACAGGCATAAATGACTTTTTTCTACTGGGTCCTTAGAAAAAATGTTTGAAAACCACTGGTTTAGGAGATTGGTCTCTGATTCTATTCATGCTCTGCTGCGTATTCCTGGGCTGACCATGTCTAACTTCTCTATGCCTGTTTCTCCTCCCACCTCCTGTCTATTTAGAAAGCACATTCTTTGGGGCAAGGCCTATTTTACAGCACCAAGCACATTGAGGCCGTGCTATTCCAACTACCATAATGCAAACAATACCAGCAGACAGAGGACAATGTAAAATACAGGGCATCCTAGAAGTGAGTGCATCTGTCAAGGCATGTAAAGTGGGGAGTTTGCTTCTGTCTTTGCAGAAGAAGATAGTGCAGGGCTAACTTAGTCAGGGTGGGACCCCTAGTTCTGCACCCACCCCCCAGTCCAGGAATGACAGCTGAGGCATGAGGTAGCATTTCCAGAACAAAACTAAGTCTAAAAATCCAGAGGGCAGCTTTTTAAAATTGATTTGTCATTTCAGGTGCCACACGTTAGATTTTCAGAAAATGCTGAACACCCACCAGAAAAAAATCAGGTTCCTTTCAGGTTTGTGATACTGGACACCCAAAAAGCAAGGGAGCCAAAATCACTGCTCATGTGTGAAAATTTTAACCCAGGTTAATCTAAGTGACTCACAAGTGTGGTAACATACACCCCACGCACTAAAGAAAGTGAGCAAGGAAGTGAAGGAACCTTGAAGCAGATGAAAATAACCATAGGAATAATCATATTAGAATAGAACAATCAACAGTCCATCTAATTCAGTACACTGACTCCATTAGGGACTATTCCAGATGATATATGTGAAAAAAAATTAAACTGGGACCCACATAACACACCTCCACTTTGTACAATATGGTACCATAGGGAGGTATTTCTTCCTGTCCTTTCCCCCACTGTTATCAGGCTATGCCCTGAAGCATAGGGATTGGTAGCAATTGTAATTTTGATCCAAATTTGTGTCACTCCAGATGCCACTTTTTGTCATGTCAATGACTAATCCTTTTTGATTCTTACTCAAGATATTTAAATCGGTAATAACCCATAGCACAGATACCATGTCAATCATATAGTTCATACGAAATATGCCCTGATAACACTATACATTCATTCTCTTTAATATTAGAGTGCTGACTGGTTCTATGTTATGGAAGAAGGAAAAAAGATATGGCTGATAGCACTCCCTGTTTTACATGCCTATCCCCTCATGTTGCAAAGCACTGTAAGCTCCTGGAAGGAGCTTGAAAAAGTGGGAGGGGACTCACAAGAATGATTCCTCCTCTGGCTACAGTAGGCATCCATTTTGCTGGGTTCCCCATTGGCTACTGTTCTCTCAACTCTCCATGCTGACTTACAGGACTCTGTTGATGATGGCCGGTACACAGGTTCATAGAGGAAGACAACTTTGGTTCTTCTTCGAGTGCTGCTCGGATGCATTCAGTAATAGGTGTCTCCGTGCCAGAGCGCCGGATTGGTTGGAAAAACTTGTCGTAGCCTATCAGAAGAGGAAAGGTGGCCACCGCCCCTTGCGCCACCCACGGCTATATATACGGCCACCTCCCCGCCCCCTCCTCAGTTTCATTTCTTCCGCCTTGCGCATCAGAATTGGAACGTCCGCTCCTTGCAAATCGCAAGCAGCTTGTCTCTTCGCCTTTGACTCACTTTCCGGCTGGGTACATCTCTTTGTGGATTTAACTCCACCATGAGAGTCCCTAAGACCAGACCGGAACATCACGTCGATGATGCCGGGGTTCAAACCTTGCACCGAGTGCAGCAAGGCCTTCCCCTGGGACGACCCCAACGGGAAGTGCCTTAGGTGCCTGGGCAAAGACCACATGGTCTCGGCGTGTTCCATTTGTCTTTCCTTCAAACCAAGAATGATCAAGGAGAGGGAACAGTGACGCCGTGCCCTAGCCTTGGAGGAGGCTCGGCACCCTTCACCCGAGGCTTTGGGTTCATGGCCAGCACCAAGACCCAGCTCAGCGCCGGAGCCTACGCGGCACTGTGCCACCGGTGGCCGCCGTTGCCACAACACCTCAATGCCAACTCTGGCACTGCAGCACCTACCCGGCACCTCGGCACCGATCAAGGTCACCCTCAGTTAGCCCGGCACCATGCCGTGTCATCTCCAGTGCCGACGGCACGGTACAGCCTGGCCTCACCGGTGCCAAGCTCACCCTGGCACTGGCTGACTCCACCCTCAGCACTGCAAAGCCCGGTGCCACAGGAGTGGGAGCCTTCCTGCCCGGGCAGTCCTCCCTCCCCCAGCGAGGACTTGCCCGCGACGCAAGTAGAGTCACTCCTCGTCCTGTCCACTCCAGAAGCGGCAGAGGCAGCGCAAGCCCTGCTGCTACTCCCGACTCCCCCTGCACCACCTCCAATCAGAAGGGGCAAACCAGCCTTCATCTCGAAGGCCTGGGTTCACCCGGGACGCTCACCCTCACCTTCCAGTCCCCCATCTTCCACTCCAGTGGGGGCTGACACCACTCCATTGCTGGCACTGGGCCGGGAATCTCGATCCCCTTCCCCTGTCTCCAGCCCGGAAGAGGGACCTTCTAAGGGCTCCAAATGGCCCCGGAGCTGCACATTGGCCTCATCACCTTTCCAGTTTCGGCCACAAGAATGGTCCCCCCAGGGAACTCCTTCCCCTCTGCAGCGGAATCCTGCTGCCGCGCTGTCCCTGGCACTGGAGTCTATTATGGGAAACATTTTGGTGCATTTTGACCTATTGCGCCGGGCTACGGCCCATTTAGGTATGGAGGTGGAGCCCTTGAGTCTTCCCCCTGATACCCTGTTCGGGCTGGCCTTCGCTTTGACGGGGCCCTTAGCAGTCCCACCCCACCCGAGCGTACGGGACCTCGCACGCTCCTGGTAGCAGAACCCAAGTTCCATCTTCCCGGTTTCAGATATGGCAGCCGTGAAGTATCAGGTATCCAAGTCGGGCTACCGCTCCCTCACTGGCTACCCAATTCCCCCTAGGGACGTGGTCCAGATGGCAATGGGGGCCGGGGAACCCCCCAGGAACCCCCTTCCCCCCCTTCAGGGAAACTAGGGAGCTGAATCTGCTAGGCCGTAAGGTTTATTCTTCATCGGCCTTCCAATTACGAGTGGCAAACAACCAGGCTATAACCAGCAGATACTTGCTAGATGTCTGGAAGTCAGTCGGGAAATTTGGAAATATGCTTCCACCTGAGGCCAGGGAAGAGTATGATGCCTTCTTGGAGAAAGCAACATAATCTCGCAAGACCTCCTCCTTTCGGCATGCGATGCAGTGGACACTGCTGCTCGCACCATGGCCTCGGTGGTTACCTTCCTCAGGGTAGCATGGCTTAGGGAGGCTAGAGTGCCCCCTAACGCACAACAGGCAGTTCTTGACCTGCCCTTTGAGGGGGATGTCTTGTTTCCCCCTGAAACCCTCTCTGTGGTGGGCACAGCCCAGGATCCTTGAGGCGAGGCCAAATATTTCAGCCTTCTCCATCCTGGACCCACCCCGCTGACTTAGCTCCCCCACTTTCCCTGGAGGGACAGTCCCTTTCCTTCCTGCTTTACTCATGGCGAGAAGTGGGCCTTTGCCTCCCCTTTCCACAAGGAGGGGCCCCTCTGATCACCACCACCCTCTTTACCCTTAGGGTGCAGGGGGCCCTAGGGCATCACTGACGCAGACGGCTAACCACCCCCCCCTTCTCTAGGGAAGGCAGGTCTGGTGGGAACCACCCTGATCCTTCCTTGTTCTTCCCCTTTCCCAATCGCAGGAGCAAGACTTAGATCGGGATGCCAGGGGCCGACAATACAACGACGCTCGCCTACGGTGCCGGTACTCCAATACCATAGCTACCCACCCCCCCACCCCTTAAGCAGCAACTTCCCCGAAGACGGAAACCGCCCCTCTTCTACTCCTAGCAGCCTTCCTTCCCAGATATTCCCCACCACGTTCCCCACCCTAACACCTCACCGAGGGATGGAGGTGCATCTCGTTGTAGCCTCAGCTGCTGCCAGGGCTCCAAGACGTGCACATCTGAAGCCTACTTGCAACAGGACTGTGCCTGTGGCCATGATGCGTGTCCCAGGTAGGCCCCCTTGTATCTGGGTCAGGGGTAGGGGAGGGGATACCCTGGTTGCACCACCGTTTCTGCGCTGCGACCCAAACCCCCATTTGACAGGAATATCTCCTGCACACTGAAGGGGACACATCTGTGTAGCAATACAGCTACCTGGATAGCCAATTTAATCGGGAAGGTATCCTTTAGAGCGGGTCTTACCCCTGCACGGGCCCAAGGTGCGGCCCACTCCTCCCTTTTTCCCTCCCTTGCACGGTTCCACATCTCCACCTTCTTGTGATCTAGTGGGAACTAGGGGTCCTCATCAGGAACCCTCACCTTTGTCTACCCTCTTCAAGGTACCCCACTCTCCGCCAATCTCACCAAAGCATGGCCGGGGGCACCCTTTAAAACCCTGAGAGGGAACAACTAGTTATGACCATATGTTGGGAAACTGTGACGGGTCCATCCCTTCGAGTGCTCTCCCACCTATATTTCCTGCTTTGGTATCCACTGCCTTCTGGATAGCTGTCTACATCAGACAGAAGGTTCCGTACTTCCAGGGCACTTGCATAATCTTCTTGCTCTACAGTCCTATTCCCTGGCAGGACATGACCCCTCACTTCCGCCCTGCCTTCCTGTGGGACCGTCTCACTATGCCGCACGTAGTCCCTTAGTGCTACTGCAGTTTTCCCCATGCGCATTGGTGGCGCCTAGCAGTTCTGCGGTCCCCTCTTTCCATTTTCAAGGACCCGTTCACACCCACTGCCCATCCAATGGCGTGATAGACAGAGAACCCATTTCTATACAACATATAACAGTTTGGGGTTGTACCCCCCCCCTTATTTGCCCTCTGGCTCCCTCTGGGGAGAAAACTTCATTGGATTCTCTGATCCCGGGGTGTCCTTCAGATGCCGCAGCTGCCACCCTGTTACGGTCCCATTCTCTAGCTTAGGAAGGATCCTCCCTTGGCAGTGGAGTTCTTTAATATCCATGTATTGAAGAGTTTCTCCTTGGGAGCCCTGGCATGGCAAAGTGGTAATGTTATCCCTCCAGCAAGCACTATAGGTACTGAGTCCGTGGCCTTTCACATCTCTCCTTCAATTCTTTTGGTCGCCAAGGGGCTGACTAGACAGTAGTTAGAGTTCTCTCCCATCCCTCTTCTCCCCCCACCACGCCTTAGTGTGAGCTTTGCAATGCAAACCCTGCAAGCTTAGACCAGCGGGGCCCTCCTCTGCATTTTAGTGCCCTGCAGGCCCTAGTAGGACCATCTTATCAGCACTGGCTCAGGCCACCTTGCTGTTAGTGACCTCTCCTGGAACCTCTCTCCTGCGAGAACCTGGTCGTTGTGCCTGCTTGGCTGAACACATGAGCTACCAGGTCCTTAATTAGCATACTGTGGGCTCTGTCCCACTTGGCTCGACTCTATATGCTGTAGCTTAATGTCTCATGGTCTTCTCAGTCGCCCTCGAGCCCATCTTACAATCTTGTATCCTCATTTCTCTCTTTTAACCAGACGGCTTGCTTGGTCGCATCCTAGATAAGGGGCATTGTCATTCCCTTACTTCTCCCTGTGTACTCGGTAGTCGCCAGATCAATCCATGACTACATGGCTCCTGCAAAGCCTTTGGGCACTCTATGCCTATCCTTTCTTTGTTCTTGCGTGAGACACACCCATAAGGCTAGTCTCATTTGCTAGCTTTTAGTGTTCTCCTTCGAGTCCATGTGACATGGCTTATGCCCAGACATTGTAGTCTGTTGGTTACATTCCACGTTTTTCCTCCTTTGCAGAGCACCTATGCAACCCATTTTTGTTAGGTTGAGTCCTTTTCTTCAGCTCTGGTGACCTTGTCCGACCTGCTTATGCGTTCTGCCTCGGTGGGTTCGGTCTTGCCCTGTTCTGGGTTGACCCTCAGCTCTTGTTTCTTCTGGGCCTGTCAAGGCCCGTTTGCCTCTTGTCTCCGGCGAGCATCTTGCTGTGGGGCCTCTACTTTATGGGGCTTGTTGCTGTGCTGAAGGCGGAAGTACCTACTCCACCTGTCATCCATCAGCATGGCTAGTAGTCACCTATTACTGAATGCATCCGAGCAACACTTGAAGAAGAACGGTGGGTTACTTACCAGTAACCATCCTTCTTCGAGATGGGCTGCTCGGATGCATTCAGGTCCCTCCCCTCCATCCCCGCTTCTGGAGTTGGTGACTGTAAGGAACTGAGGAGGGGGTAGGGAGGCGGCTGTATATATATTCGTGAGTGGCGCGAGGGGTGGTGGCCATCTGCCCTCTTCTGACAGGCTAGGACAAGTTTTTCTGACCAATCCGGCACTCCGGCACGGAGACACCTATTACTGGATGGATCCGAGCAGCCCATCTCAAAGAAGGATGGTTACTGGTAAGTAACCCACCATTTTCTGCTCACCCACAAGTGCTTGAGACTTTGGATTTCTCAGAAAGGCTTGGATTCGAGCATACGAGATAACAGTCTTCACAGTGAGTTTTGACTCCCTGTGCTGCTGCAAGCCTGTTGTGGTCATTCTCTGTGCAAGACTTCATGTGGCACCTGTGGAGGGATCTGAGGTACATTCATTTATGGGCATTTGTGGCAGACAAAAAGTGTGTTCTGGATGCTTGGCACAAGAATGGCTGGTACAGGCCAGGCTGTGAGAGTCTCCCTCCATCTCAGTCCATGGTTCTCCTTCGAGCACTGCTGACATCATTCAGTTACAGGTGTCTGTGTGCCCACAGCACACAGTAGCTCAGAAAGTCTTCAGCCTTACCCTGTCAGGTCAAGGCATGCGGCCAACACCCCCTCTATGCTGCGACCGGGGCTACATAGGTTACCATAACCCTGACCCTCCCAGTTCCTTTTCCTGCCCTCAGCGACAGTTTCGGATCAGCCAAGAAACTTGCGTAAGCAAGTGCCTGTCTTCTACCGTGAAATTCAAGATGCCTGGTTTCAAACCATGCCTAGGATGCCGCAAAGCTTTCCTGCTCGACAATCCAAACGATAAATGTCTCGTATGCCTCAGTAAGTCCCATCTCACCGAGAGCTGCCCCCACTGCCAGTCCTTCAAGAGGCTTTCCCACTGGGACGTGACTGAGATCCAGGAGAGTCTACATTAGTTGACCCTAGGAGAAGTCTGCCTGGAACCTCTTGCAAGCTTTCAGCCTTGGTAAGGAAGAACATTTACTCTTTTCCTGAATCCTAAACAGCAAATGCCCCTGATGACTCCCTCCTGCCTCTTGCATCTACAAACATACCCAGTATCAGCGTTGGTTAGATCAATATCAGGAAACATTTCCCACCTTCACATGAGTCTAAAGCAAAGACACTAGTCTACAAACGCTAATCATGGTTCATCTGATAACAATGTGCCCAGTGTTACCCCAGAATATTTGATCCCCAAAATCCAATCACTTAATTTATCAATTTTCAGACCGTCCAGCAGTCTGGGTTTAAATTACAATCTTAGGAGGTAACCTAAATTAGGTTATTTTGCTTAAACGGACAAATATCCACACCCTGGATAGATGTCCCAAGTTGAGGATTACGGCTACAGCCCACCGATCAAGCACAGACTCACAAAACAACAAGGATTCAGACTCAGTAATTCGTTTTGGTTAAAAGCGGCTTTATTGTAACATGTATTATGAGCACTGGCTAAAGCGCTACTGTCTCTTTAAGACAAACCGCTACTTAACATCAAGTTTAAACGTGTTAAAAATACTCTAGGAAATTACAATATAAAGACACTGCTTAACTTATAACATATAAGCGCTATAACTTACAGATACAACTAACACATATATGCAACACTTTAACTTACAATTATAACACACAGACAATGAGGTAATTAAAAGAACATTCAGCGAGTGAGGGCCAGTCACCGGCTGAATGGAGAGATCTCAATTCTTAATACCGCTCTTTAAGGTCTAACTCTGGGTTACTTGTCTTACTTAACTTAGATAAATTGCTTTAGGAAGTTGCTTAGAAAGGGCTTAGGTTTCCTCTGGTACTGTTCCCTACGGACACTCCTCCCCTCCTTGGGACCCTTTTCGCTTACCCCAAACGGCTGGAAAACGCTGCGTTGAAATATAGGATTTCTAGAAAAATGGTAAATGGGAGTTTGGGAAAAAAGGAAAGAAGGTAAGAGGTGAGAAAAAGGGACAAGGTGAGACGACGGGGAAAAGAGCTAGCTACTCCGGCAGGCCTTGCACAGCTCTGGGCTGGTTGCCGTGGCACCGTGGCTTCGGAACCCTCAGGGCAGACCGAGGTAGCTGATGGACGAGCAGAGCTCAGGCGCGCAGTGGATCGGTCAGCGGCAGGCAGGCTGAAACACTGGGCGAGCGGAGCTGGAGCGGCGGCAGGCAGGCTTGGTTACTGGGCGAACGGAGCTGGAACAGTGGCAGGCAGGAGTTGGGACAGCAGCAGGCAGGCTGGAACACTGGCTGGAACAGGCCTCAAAGGCAGCGTAGCTCAAACGACCTAACGGCAGTACTCGGTTACCTGCTTGGTCGTGAGATCGTGGAAGAAAGGCCTCAAAGGCAGCATAGCTCGCAGACCTTCAAGGCAATACTTGGTTACCTGCTCGGCTGCAAGATCGTGGAAGAAGCCTCAAAGGCAGCGTTGCTCACAGACCTTCAAGGCAGTACTTAGTTACCTGCTCGGCTGTGAGGTCTTAGAAGAAGCCTCAAAGGCAGCGTTGCTCACAGACCTTCAAGGCAGTACTTAGTTACCTGCTTGGCTGTGAGGTCTTGGAAAGCCCTTTAGAAGCCAGGCACAGAGACCCAACTTCAAGGATAATGTCCTGAGTCACCGCTCAGAGACACGACCCTGTGCCAGAGACTAAGTCAGACAATCAGCTCTTAGAGACTGAGTCAGAAACCCAGCTTTCAGAGCCTAAGTCCAAACTTAGCTCTAGGCTCCTAGTGCAATAGGTAACACAGCCAAAAGGCCATTGGAACCCAGTAAGGAGCGGGAGAGATCTCCAAAGAGCTGCTCTCTGCACTGCCTTTTTATTTGCAATTTCTGCCACTCCCAGTTTCTTCTTGACCAGTCCCAAAAAGGTGAGTTCATCTTCATCCAATCAAAAAGAGTGACTTCACTGTCCACCTGCTTGGTGCATGGACAGTGCATGACAAAAATCAATACTTTTGAAGGGTCCTTTTGACAGGTGGGTGGATACCTAAGATACTTGATGGGAGGGGGACTGAGTGAGTTCAAAAGTTCAGAGGCTTGCCTCCATCTTGACCTACTTAGAATTTCCTGTCAAATCTGATAGTGGAGCTATGTAACTTCCCTTTTATGATCTCTCCATTTTGTCTCTTGCTGAATGCTCCTTTATTTATTTATTTATCTATTTAATTATTTATTTAATTTTAAAACACTGTTAAATGATTGATTTATGAGTTCTTTACCCCTAATTATTGCATATTATGCCATTTTCTAGCTTTGCCACGAAACCTCTGCTAAATTGCCTTACCATTTCTTACTCATATGGGTTTTTATATTTTCTTAGTATTTTTATTTATTTATTTATTTATTTGCTTTTCTGTGGTACTAAGGAGATGGCAAAAATCTCAGGCTACACCAGTGTGTGTGAGTGTTAAAATTGCCCTCAGCTGAACATGGCTCAGACCTTCTCAGGTGCACACTGTCTCCTCCCATGGCTGGGCAATTGAGGGACAGATACGCTTACTACATTAAGTCAAGTGGAAAAGATCTGGGTCTCTGGACTGATCCTGACTCTGACATCTCCTGCCATTGAATGGTAGCTAGAGGAGGGTACAATGATGATGAAATTCTAGCATGAAATGTTCTGAACTTTCATCTTGAAATGGCCGTCATGATGGAAAGTTCAGTGGCTATTTTGAGATTCACACTGTTTATTGTACCAAGATTAAGCTGCTGTGTAAATGATTAACAGTGTGTGCTCACTATATCATCTGAAGTACAGATATGGATAAAAAGGGTTCCACTTAGTGACAGATGTGGTGATTTTTGTTATGTGGATACCTCACCATGGACAAACAGTTTAATTTCACTTGGGCAACTGAATGGCCAAAATATGGTTAGGTAACTTTGGGTCCAGGCTGGATTCAGCCCCACATTTAAAGATATCTTGCTCCATCTCTCTCACCCAACCCATCTCAGACCCCTTCCTTCTATTGCCATCTTCACTTACAGTACAAGCCGAAGCTGAATGCTTTCTGGAAACTCCCCAATGACCTCAGCTCTTGTTGACAGCATGCTGTCCCAGATCCACCAAGTTATGCTGGCACCTGACTTTCATTAATTGGGAATTAAACACCTACCTACCATTTGAGGATCTGTGGCACTGATCTTCTCAGGATAGGATCGTTGGGCTCCAATCCTGCAGTGAGTTCTATGCAGTCAGGCTCCTGCATCTGTGCCACGCCCAGCATAATCATGTGAGTTCCCTATAGGTACAGGAATCTGCCCACCCAGAACTCACTGCAGGACCATGGCCTTAGCTTACAATGTCTTTAGAGCAGAAAACTCATCTCGATTGTTTTATAAAATGCTATGAACAGCTTCAACAAGACTATAAAACCTTTGCTGATAAGATGAGGCAATGCATGAAACTAGCCAAGGAAGAAAGATGAAAATGAGTGAAGGGAAAAATCTCAGAGGAACTGAGGAATTTGCTAGAGAAATGGAGGAATATGAACGGTGACAAACTGGAAAATTCCCTTCTCTGTAAGCTGACAAAAAGAAGACTACAGGAGAGCTGTGAGACGTACCAAAATGAAAGGCCCTTAAAGATGGCTGAAGATTGCTGAAACCTCAAGAAATGCAAATGGGAGCTGAAGCTGCACCAGTTGGCAGAGAGTAAAGGATGTAATGGCTACCTAGTCTGAATTACCCACTCATCACTGGGCAGTGGAGGTCTCTACAGATCAGGGCACACACAAAATGGCAAAGGGATGCATGTGATAAGTTTTTACTACCCTTGCCCATGCACTATGTGTAGATGAACAAACACAGGCGCCAATTGGTCATTGCTCTCCAAGGCTTTCCAGCCATCAGCCCTAAACTCTAAAGCTAAAATCCATTAAGAAGAATCTTGGTTTTTTTGTTACCTCTGAATTCCTGTGGTCCAGAACTGCATCTCTTCTGTATAAACGCTCACTTGGTTTGAAAATGTCAGGGTCATGTTTAAAGGAGCTCTTCCTCTGTGAGGCTGCTGGACTAACATTCATGCACCGTTAAATAAATAAATAAATAAACACACTAACCGAAACTGCCAGAGTGTGTATGTAAGGAGACAGACAATGTGCATGACTCTTCAAAGAACATTGGCAGCAATTCCTTACCCTGAACAGACTTAGTTAGTTAGTTAGTTAGTTAGTTAGTTACCACACACATCCTGTTAAATATCAAAAGAATATTTGTCTCCAAAGAACAGATCCTGCAACTGTTTAGAGAGGTGAAGCCAGCAAATAAGCAAACAGGTAGCTGGGGTCACAGGTCTCTGTGACCTATACTCAGTGGATCAGTTATTCACTTATGTGACAAGCAGGAGTCAAGCAGATGGGAATGTAATCTTTCACTGACTCTAATGGGCCTAAGTCATGATAATCTAGTGCTTTAAAGCATTCACTATTAAACCATAAATGCCCATGGGAAAAGGGCAGTAAAATAGTATTTTACAGAGGGGGAAACTGAGGCAAGGAGAAATGCAGAAGGCTGGCCAAGGCCATAGAATAAGGCTTTGGCATGGCAAGGCTTAGACTCAGTGTCACAGTTCAAGCACAAATAGCCAAAGATGGCTCTCTAGCTGTCCAAGGCCGTCCGGCTTCCAACACTCACCAGAGTTCCATCAGAAACAGTGACTTCCTTCAACACCAATTGCCGTCCAGGATTGAAAACCACTAGCCCGGGCCTTCCAGTCAGAGTCCTGACATGCTTTTTTTGCGGGGTGCTGCACATTTGCTTTCTTCCTATGTCTCTTTCTGTGCTTATTTTGCATCTCGTTAATAAAAATAAACTGCAGAAAGAAAACTGATGATTCTTGACAGGCTAAAAACATTAATCCAGGATCAGTCTATCTGTGTTAGGATTCCTACTAAAAAGTTTCTCTGACTTCTGCAGTGACAAGGACTTCCTACAACCAAAGGCAGCTTTTGGGGTAGGCAAAGCTGGTGCACACCTAAGGCCCAAGCAGGAAGGGGCCCCATCGCCTGCTTTGCCTACCCCAAAAGCTGTTTCTGCCTCAGTCAGCAGCTGGAGGAGCTGGCTCCTGGGGCTGAGACCAGCAGCTGGGAACTAGGGCTGGCAGCAGGGAGCTGGAGCAGCAGTGGGGGGGGGCTGGGGCCGGAGGAGCCCAGTCTGTGGTGAGGGAGCTGGGACTGTGTGGGGGGGGCATGGGCCTATAGGGGGCCTCTCCTCAATGGACCTTTGCCTAGGGCCCCCAATAGCCAAAAGGGGTCTCTGCCACGAGTGAGGGGCAGAAGGAACATGCACCTGACTCTGCTGGAACATAAATATTTGCCCAATTGAAATGCCTCAAAATATTTAAAGGATCTGCTATGCCAGAGAAGAGAGTATGATTTCATTGTTAAGTTTTCCTTTAGGCAGGGGTGTTGCTGGATAGCAAAAAGACCCAGGGCACAGGCCCACAGGCTCCACCTGTGCTAGACCCTGCCCCTGTCATGGGTCCACCCCCATAGGCCACACCCACAACAGACAACCTCCCCCCCACCCCATGACCCAACAGGCCCTACCCCTATCCTGGGCCCCACTTGAAAGTGGAATTCACATGAAATATTTTGAACTGGGGAAGTTCCACATGAAATGAAAATTTTGGAAACATGGATATGTGATGTTTCTGAAAGGAAATATGGTCCCTGGGGCCATGCCAGCTGATGACTAAAATTGAAGCTGTCAGTTTCTAGCCAGCAGCTGTCTAGGCACCAATGCAGTCTGGCCATGAAGATTACCATGGATTATTCTGGTCCAGAGTGTTTAGCCTCTGTAGCACTCTCCCACCACACAGAGGCTCCATGCCATGTTCTGATACAACAACTCCTTCATACCCCTCTGCATTAAAACTGTAAAATGAGCAATCATTCACTTCCAGTGTTCCCTACAAATGAATCAAGGTGCTGGCAATATCCTCTTAAAAGCTCACAGACCATATGAGGAGGACATATAAAAATTTTCCTCCTCCGACAAGGCATATCATTCCCTATCTCCTACAGGTTTCTGTTGCTAAACATCAGGAGTCAGGGAGATCAGAAAACAGGAGTGGGAGGGAGGGTGGTGGATCAGACCATCCCTGGGACTTCCAGTCAACTTGTTTAGGTTCTCCAGGTTCTGGAGAAGTGGATGGCATCTAGGTGCCTACATGAAAGATGACACCCTGCTGACCCACGCTGAAGACGCTTACGGCTGCAGTTCTCAAGCTTTTAAAACAGAGCCCACGCCTTCCCTGAACTTTGCTGTAATGCTTTGCCCTCCACTTTGAGTGGCAGCATGAGATTGTGGAGCAGGGGAGTGGAGGGATGGCAGCACAGCAGCTGCAATTTGCTATGCTGGGTTGCTTATGCCACAGGGCAGGAAATTTAAAAAGGCTCTGACCCTCTCCCAGCTTCCAGGTGTATGCAATCCAGGTAGGGGAAGTTGGGGAATTCATGAGGCAAGCAGGCAGGCTGGCTGGGGCTGCCAGTGCAGTGCTGTGAGCAGGGTCACACCAAACTGGCCGACCCAGCCGGACAGCCAGGCTGCCTGCCTTCTGTCTTCCCAGCAAATAGCCAAAGAGAGGATAACAAAGTGAACTGAAAGCAAAGCAGAGAAGCCTCCTGCAGTATTCCTCCCACCCTGCCCTTAGCTGCTGCCAAACTCCCAATCCCACTTCTGGGGAAACAAAGCAGAGAGGATTAGCAGCAAAAACTAAGTAAGCCCATTCTTACAGTAAAAGCGAGTCCAAACCAAAAATACAGCATTACTGGGATCACACTATCCAATGCAAGACAGACAACATTACAGGAATTCACAATAAAGTATGGCAACTGTAAAACAAGCAAGGCACTTTCAAAGTGTAACAAATTTATTTATTGCTCGAGCTTTTGTGGGTGAAATCCCACTTTGTCAGACACTTGAAAATGGTTTCCAAATGGGATTACACTCATGTGATAAACAAATGTGTTACTCTTTAAAAGTACCACAGGACTCTTTTCTATTTTTACTGGATTAGATTAACATGTCTACCCCCCCCCCCCCCCCCGGGAACTTTTCAGTAAAAGGATGGTTAACTTTGTGGCATGCTGCCTGGTACGTGTACATATGCTGTGCACAATTCATAGGAGGGCAAAACTGAAGAGCAGAATAAGTAGTGACATTAAGTAGTGACATTATTGGTAGGTAAAGCCTCACTCATGATCTCCCAACAGAACTCTCAAGTCTCAGGATTTTTTTTCCCCGGGCCCAGTCTGCTAATATTTGCTCAGTCTTCTGTAGCCAATGTATAGACACAGATAAAATGAATAGAATTTACCTTTAAAGCATCTGTTAGGCAACACTGTGTATCTGTTCTTTAATATCATAACTAAAATATTTAACTCAGTTTAATAGACATTATAACCCATATTTAACAAAGCCCCACATTATAAATTTGGAACTCATTTTAATTCTTGATGAAATTTCTTTAAGATGTAACACTGTGTAATTTCATTTAAATATGTATGAAAAAGATGTATGAATGAAGGGTGTGTGATGGGATCAGTTGACGCCAGCCTCTCCTGATGAAATGCAAGTACCACTTTAATGAATGAACAATTCAAACTAATCTCTGAAAAGCAAGAAGAATCCACCCCAGAAAGAGAAAAACAAAATACAAGATCAAAGTCATGTCTGCAAATGGCTGGTGATGAATAATTATCAGAAAGGAGCTTTGAGGCAGCAAGATACAGCAAGTCTCATACACTCACATGAGACTCAGCAAGTACAAAAAAACATGAAAATTTTGTGTCTCATTCTCCAACTGTCGTCTTAGAGCACCAGATTCATGACCTAGAGAGACCTGGCTCCCTCCTTGTGCCAAGCTTAGTTGCCCACTGGGCTGGCTCTAGCAACACATAAAAGGACTGGTAATTAAATCATGCCAGTTTCCAAAATTTCATGGGTATCAATGTATGTGTGTGGTTTTTGCTATTTTCACATTTATTGTAAATAAGTAAGGATAGCAAAAAAGCAGTCTCTCTCACACACACACAAGAAGTTCTGCAACCTGGTATATAATTACCAGTCCTTTCATGTGTTGCTTGAGCCAGCCTAGTGGCCAGCTAGGCTTGGCACAAGGAAGGAGCCAGGCCTCTGTCAGTCGTGAATCTGATGCTCCAAGATGACAGCTGCAGAATTAGACCCCACAGTTTTCATGCTCTTATCCATCTTTTATACTTGCTGGCCCTCTTGTAAGTCTATTGGATTTCCTGTGTCATGTTGCCCTCAGGGTTTGTTTGAGATCATTTGTCACCAGTCACTTGCAGGCTTGATTGTATTTTGTTCTTTTCTTTCTGGGGTGGCTCCTTCTGTTTGCTTTAATTAGAAATGTCTGCATTGTTCGGCTAGTTAGCTGGTAATTGTGCTCCATCAAGACAGGCTGGCAATTTAGACTGGTCCCTTCACACACATACACCCTTCATTCACACATTTAAATAAACATACACCAATGTATGCCTAAACCAGGTTTCATCAAGTATACAAAATGGAGTACATTGTTTAAGCAGGAGTTCCAAACTGGCAATATGGAGTCTTGTTGGACATTGGTTATAATAACAAGCAGTTGTGTGGCACTTTAAGACTAACAGATTTATTTTTTGCATGAGCTTTCGTGGGAGAAGATCCCACTTCCTCAGATGCTTCGAAGATGGGTGAATTTACAGAAAGGAATGAAACTAAATGCAAGAGGGTGTAAAACATAGGATCAGGTCATAAAGTAACAGCAAATCAGAGCAGTTTACAGGCTTAAAGAATGGGAAACCTGAAGTCAAATTACCCTTTGTAATGTGAAAAGAACCCATAATCTCGATTGAGTCCTGCTTTCACAGAATTTAGCTTGCATATTAATTCGAGTTCAGCTGTTGCTCTTGATGTCCCAGGTACATCTCTAACGACAGTCGTTAACAAATCCATCATCGAGTGATTAGGAAGATGGAAGTGCTCAGCAACTGGTTTCTTTGTTCTTTGATTTCTGATATCAGCTCTGTGCTCATTCAGTCTCTTACGGAGCGATCGTCCTGTTTGTCCAATATATAAGGTGTTGGGGCATTTCTTGCACACGATGGCATAGACCACATTAGTAGATGAGCAGGTAAATGAGCCTTTGATGGAGTAGCAGGCTTGATTAGGACCTATGATGGTGTCTGTTGTGTAGATATGTGAGCAGACTTGGCAGCGTGGTTTTTTGCAAGGGTGTGTGCCTGCTTCAATGTTCTTGTTAGATCTGTAGTTGCTGGTGAGTATCTGTTTACGACTAGGGGGCTGCCTATAAGCAAGGAGTGGTCTGTCTCCTAATGCTTGAGAGAGAAAGGGATCATCTTTTAGAATAGGCTGTAGGTCCTTAATGATCTTTTGCAGAGGTCTGACTTGAGGATTGTATGTGGTGACTAGTGGTGTTCTGTTGCTTTCTTTCTTGGGTCTCTCCTGTAGTAGATGACTTCAGGGAGCCCGTCTAGCTCTGTCAATTTGTTTTCTTACTTCCCCAGGTGGGTACTGTAGTTTCAAGAATGCTTGATAGAGATCCTCAAGATGTCTGTCTCTGTCTGAGGGAAGCCTAAGGGTAGCCCCCTGAGTCCCACCTGGGCCCCAGAGGCCTAGGGAAACTCCCACCAGTCCCACATGGGCCCCAGAGATTTAGGGGCACCCCTACCCATCCCACATGGGGCCTGGAGGCCTACTGGCACCCCCCACAGACCCAGCTGGGTCCCAAAACCCTGGGGGGTGTCCCCCGCCTGACCTGGGGCCCAGAGGCCTAGGGACACCCCTAGCAGTCCCACATGGGCCCCAGAGGTTTGGGGGCACCCTTACCCATCCCACCCAGGGCCTGGAGGTCTATGGACACCTCCTCCAGTCCCAACCAGGGCCCAGAAGCCTAAGGCTAGGTAGCCTCCTGAGTCCCACCTGGGCCCGAGGCCTAGGGACGCCCCCACCAGTCCCTCATGGGCCCCAGAGGTTTGGGAGCACCCCTGCCCATGCCACATGGGGCCTGGAGGCCTATTGGCACCCCCTACAACCCCAGCTGGGTCCCAAAGGCCTGGGGGGAGTCCCCCTGCCTGACCTGGGGCCCAGAGGCCAGGGAGTAATTCCCTGCTTCCATCCAGGGGCTGGAGCCCATGCACAGAAGCACCCCTTGGCCCCGTTCAGCCCCTCCTCTCCCCCCCGCCTGACCAGGGCCTCCAGTCACCCCCCCCCCCGACTCCTACCTGCTCTGTCCTCCGGAGAGAAGCCCATGCTGGAGCTGTTGCCTGTTTGAAACTCCCTCCCTCCCTTCCCCTCCTTTCCCCTGGCTGAGCCACAGATGCTGCTGCAGCACCTGGGTGGACGAGAGGCAGCTGCAGCTCAGAGGTTCAGTGAGCTCCCTCTCTCCCTGTACTGCAGGGGACTGGCCCGATCTCCCTGCGCTGGCACTGGGGGTCCACGGAAAAATTCGGGGCACTGCCAGGGAGATTTGGGGCACAGGCCCCGAGTGCCCAGTTCCAGCGACGCCCCTGTCTTTAGTACAGAATGAAGGCTGTCACAAATGCTGTCTCATAGCCACAGAATAAGATGTCACCAGACAAGGAGATCGTTTCTGGAGTATTTGCAAGTTACACAAGCAGTGTATATGGATGAAAAGGGACCCTTGTTCCACTCACATGGATTGGAAGGAGCTCTTGATGTGCACACAAGAGACTAGTGCAATTTATAGAGTAGACAGATGCCATGTGGCCCCTAAACTGTGCTTAACAAGAGGAAAGAAGTCGAGGCATGTGCCAGGATCAGGGCTCCAGATGAAGGGCAGCTCAGCTTTTGTATGGGCCTAGGCCAGCCTTTGGCCATATGTTGGACTGAAACCAGAACTCAGTTGTTCCCCTGCTAGGATAAAGCCCACTCAAGTGTCCATGTACACCTAGCTGAATCCCCAAAGGAAAATAGCTGGTCTGGTTGGTTCTGCAAAAAAAACCACAGAGTCGTGTGGCACTTTAAGACTAACAGATTTATTTTTCACGTTGGTTCTGGTGGTGTGTGAAGGCACAGCACCCTCTGCTGAAAGATACCTGGGACTGGCAGCACTCCTGCCTCAGAAACAATGACATTAAATTCAGCAGTTGAAGTCAGTCAATTTCAGCTGGGTTTATTTGTTCTTCCATTGAAGTTTTGGTTCCCTTCTGCCTAGGAGCTTGCATCCAGAGTCCATTCATGCTGGGCACAAAAACTGATCCCTGGTACTTTGCCTAGCAAGTGATCACATGGTAAGAGTCCTCTTTTTAGATGACACACTAGTTTAGGTGGGCTTTTAAAAATGTATTTGTATTGATTTTTATTTAACTAATAAAAATATAGTGCTGAAAAGGGTATTATAGCATATGAGTCAGAACCTGGACAGAATATACTGCAGACATGCCCGCAGCTCCTGAAAGATGCACTGTTTCTCTCACCATGAGTTGGGCAAGTGTTGCTTAGACTGAATCTTGCTCTCTCTCTCTAAAGTCTCCCCAGATTTTTATCACATACTCCTGGCATTCCCCAAGCCATAGAGATGGCAGTTTTTCCAGGCTGTGTCTTAAACCTGTTATTCAAAAGGTATTTTATTTGTTCCAGTGAGTTCTTATGTGCTTTGTTGCTGCTGAAAGAGTTGTCTAGCTTTTTCTAATATCTATTTGTTAAGATCAAAACCAGACAGCCTGCTAAATATTTGTGGGCCATACACACCCTAAGCATTTCATTCCAATTCTGCTCCATCAGCTACACTATTCCATGAGCTTTGCATCTTTCTATAAACTCATTTTACAGGGTATAAAGGGCCATTTTATACATGTACCAGTATTTGGCTTATTTATTCTGTGCCTCCTCTCAGGTGCCAGGCACATTCGGCACATAAAACTTAAACCAGATACAAACAAACATGGGTGATGGCAACTGCTCACATAAACACTAGGCAGGCAGAATTCCCAGTGAAGCCATGTGCAGTTGTGTCAGTGCAGGGTTTGGCAAGATGCTTGGATTTGTTGATGCACCTCTCCATAGCTAGCACTTTGTTAATTAAAAGCATTCCTCTAGTCCAGGAGCAGATAAACTGGAGCTGGATTTTTCTGCTGACCTGAAATGGTTTCTGATTTCAGCCTGGCTGAAAGCTAAAGGCCGGGAGGAGTTGATTATATCCAAATCCCTGAGTCTCATACCTTTGGAGACTTATACTCAAAGGCTACGTTAGTACAATGCTGCGACTAGTGGCAGAAAAGGCAGAACATTCAGTAAAAACTCTCAAAATAACTTTTCTGTGTGTGAATGTAAGAAGGCAATCCAGCCTTCGCCATCTGCTGCCTGGAACCAAAGACTGGGTCAGGTCATTGGCATCCAGCTTTTTCTGAGGCATCCTCTTTCTCCTGCAGTAGATTAGCAGAGGGGCACCCCTCTCTTCTATCCCGCCCACCATGTAGGGGATGGTTGCCACTCCCTCTTTGCCCCCTGTATTCCTCTTTATTTTTATCCCTTTAAAAGACTGATCTGGTTTTGCGACTGCTCATCTCTGTTCCACACTGACTGGGGGGGGGCTGCATCCTTCAGTGGCTATGACTAGCTAGGTCCTATATGCTCTGCAGTTTTTTTTTCAGTAACACGGGAGTTAAGAGAAGGTGGAGTCTTATCCTGTAATGCTGTAAATAAGGGCTGGTCAGTTCAAGGAGAGTGGGTGGTGAGTTTCAAGGCCCATTGACTGCCTTAGACACAGCCTCAGCAGAGTTACACTGGGGAGGGATCACTGGGGTGGGGAGAGGTCACACTGTGATGCTGTCTGTATTAGGAGTGACCATTTAGAATATCACTGGTGCCAATACTATAGAATTGAGATAAATATCATATATAATCTGCCCTGCAAGGTATGGATGGAAAAGCCATACTTTGCATAGAGTGAGTGTGATGCTGTCTGGGTCTAGGGTACTGTTTATGATTATTTTTCATATTGATGTTTCATATTTACAGTGATCCATGTGTGAAATGCCATGTTTGGTATCAATAGAAAGGCTGTAATTTGCTAGGAATGATTATATGATTTGTATGTAGGTATAATGCCTGTATTAGAGATTAGAAATCTATTTGTTTTTATGTGTGTTCCAAGTTGTTTGAGCTAAGGCAATTCCAGACTGGGTGTGTTTAAATTATTGTCATATTGATGGCCTATCAGGAGGGGGCTCCCAGCTACAGTGGGCCCAAGAGGAAACTGGTTTGACCAGTTACCCAGACGGACCATGTGGCCCACCTCCATTTTGATCTGGCAAAGACTCTGAGGTAAAAGACCACTGCCCATTTTCCATTTTGTCTTTAGTCTTCAGTCTTCAGCCTGTCTGCAACCAACACCTTCCTCTGGAACTATTCTCCCAGGACTGAACAAAGGACTGAGACCAACCCAGCTGCTGCTGCTGCTGCTGGGTACACACCAGAGGAGTGGGACTAATTTGCAAACTATAGGATCTTCAAGGATTTGTTTTCTATGGACTCTAAATCATTTGTATGTATGTGATATCTCATATTTTGTTTATCTTTTTATATTAAACCTTTTGTTGTAGTTACTAAAGGATTGACTGGTAGCATGGTATTTTGGGTAAGATCTAAGCCTATATTGTTCTGGGTGATGTGGCTGGCCCTTTGGAGTCAGGACAACCCGTTTCGTAAAGAGACCCAGGGGCTAGAGGTGACCATAGGAGCTGATGTGCAGTAAGGGGGCTGTTTCTGCTTTGTTATGCTCAGTGATAACCAGAGTGGGGGAATCAGGAGCATGTTTTGTCACTGACTGGGAGACTGGTTTAAGTACCACCCGTCAGTGGTTCAGAGGTTTGGCCCCTGATTTTGCAGCTCGCCCTGATCTTGGCACATTCAGAAGGTTATCCCAGGAGGCCTGGGTTACATTGACGTAGTCTCGGCAGGATCCACAGAACCAGCACATTTGGGTGTTGGATCAGGACCCCACGCTATTCCTAAATTTAATATTTGATACTGAGAGAGTTGAAGGTTCAAGTGGTCATAATGAGTGAGTGGAAATCATATAAAGATATGAGTGCAAGAGAGCTCAAACAGTTGTGTAAGGAAAGAGAAATAACCATTAAGGGCAATGTCTCAAAGCAGAAGTTGAGAGATCTGCTTATGGACTATGATCAGAAAACTGGAGCCTTGCCTGATCCAGGCTAAACTGTGGATGCAAAAGAGAGTGAGCAGCCAGACCCAGGCAAGGACCAGCACCTTCAGAGGGAGAGAAGCCTGGCGGAACTCCGCTTGTGGGAACTGGAAAAAAAGCAGGAGTTGGAGGAAGAAGCTGAAGAAAGGGCTTGTCAAAGATGAATGAGGAGGTGGCAGTGTCCCACCAAAGGCAAATGGAGCTGGCCCGGATCCAACTCTAGATTCAGGAGGGGAACAAGGATCTGCCTTCACCTGAGAGTGCATCTACTTCCTCCATTAAGGAGTGGGAAAGAATCTGTCCCCATCTCAAAGACGATGAAGATATTGAGGGATTTTTGTATACATTTGAAAAACTGTGTGAGGTCCATAAAATCCCTGATGAGAAGAGGATGCCTGTTCTCCTCACCAGACTATCAGAGAGGGCCAGAGAGGTATTTAATGAGATGGAATTAAATGATGCATTAGATTATGGAAAGTTTAAAAAAACTGTATTGTGAAAGTTTAAAATTACTCCTGAATTGTACCAGTTAAAATTTAGAAATTATAAGCGATCTGAGATGTTACCTATACTGAAGTGGCTCACAAGCTACTGGGGTATTTGAAGAAATGGATCATGGGGGCGGGAGCTCATGGTAGTTATGACAAGGTGGTTGATTTGTTTGCCAGGGAGCAGCTTCTGGAAATAGCTCCCTGCTATATCAAGGCAGCTGTGCTCGATAAGAAGCCCAAAACCATTTTGGAGGCAGGTGAAATTGCTGATGATTTCATTCAGAACAGGAACCAGAACAGGTACAAGCCTCAAGGGAAAAGCAGCACCCACCCCTCACAAGCTAGGAAGGAGGATGGGCCCAAGAATAGGATTAGCCCCAGCTTGGCTAGGAAGACATATTACCACAAAGACTAAGACCTCTTCCTCAGTGGGAAATCCAAGTTTGTGTTATCTCGGGGGGGGGGAGGGGGGGAGGGAGGCCACATAAGGGCAAACTGCCCTGTGGAAGAAACTAAATATAACAACTGGCTTTTCTCCATTTTGTAATGGTGGGTTACATACCAGTAACTGTCCTTCTTGGAGATGGGCTGCTCACATACATTCAGTTACAGATGTATACGTGCTGCAGCGCACAGTAGCTCAGAAAGTCTTCAGCCTTAGCCTGTCAGGTCAGGGCACATGGCCAATGCCCTCTCCATGCCGCGACCGTGGCTATATAGGTGACTGTGACCCTGACCCTCCCAGTTCTATAAACCTTCGCCAACTCGGTTAGTGGGGACAGTGGGAGGGGCCTGAATGTATGTGAGCAGCCCATCTCGAAGAAGGATGGTTATTGGTAAGTAACCCACCATTCTCCTTCGAGCGCTGCTCACATCATTAGGTTACAGGTGACTGCTAGCTGTACCCATGGACGGTGCAAGGAGTTACAGTCTAACCACACTGAGTACAGCTCTGCCCAGAACGGCATCATCTCTAGCCTGCTGGGCAATACCGTAGTGCATCATGAAGGTGTGAATCGATGACCACGTAGCAGCCCTGCAGATCTCTTGGATTGGGACCTTGGCAAAGAAGGCCATAGAGGATGCCTGAGCCCTGGTAGAGTGGGCTATAACAGTTCCAGGAAGGGGTGTTCCCGACCTTCCATAGCAGTCATTGATACAGTTCACAATCCATTTGGAGATACACTGAGAAGATACTGGTAGGCCTCTGTTATGTTCAGCAACCGCCACAAACAGTTGGGGTGGTCTTGCGAAATGGCTGGGTGTGCTCAATGTAGGTTAGGAGTGCCCTCCTCACGTCCAGAGTGTGCCACATCCTCTGGTTCTGTGTAACTTGGGGATCTGGGTAAAAAACTGGCAAGCAAATTTCCTGGTTAAGGTGGAAAGGGGTGGCCACCATAGGGAGGAAGGATGGGAGGTGATGCAAAACCACTTTATCCGGGTAGAACCTTGTGTAGGGGGGTTCTGAGGAGAGGGCTTTTTAACCCTTCTGGTAGAGGTGATTGCTACTAAGAAAGCCACCTTCCAGGACAAGACCAGGAGGGTGGCTGAGTCCAAGGGTTCGTAGGGTGGCTCTGTCATTGCCTGGAGGATGATATTCAGATCCCAAGGTGGGGTGGGGTTACAAGGTTGGGGAAAAGGTCTCTCTACCCCTTTTAGGAATCTGACTGAGATGGGATGGGAGAAAACTGATTGTTCATCCACACGCTCATGGAGAGTGGAGATTGCCACTAAATGGACGCTCAGTGAGGAAGGAGAAAGGCCTCCTTCCCTTAGGTCTACCAGATAGTCGAAGATCAGGTGAATCGGGGTTGATATAGGGTCTATACCCTTGCCCCAGGCCCAAATGTAGAAACGCTTCCATTTGGCTGTGTATTTGGACCTGGTGGATGATCTTCTGCTACCAACCAGGACCTTCTTAACCCTGTCTGAGCAGAGCATCTCTTGCCCACTGAGCCAGAGAGCATCCAGGCCGTCAGGTGTAGGTGGCCCGGGTCTGGATGCCGAAGGCGCCCCAAGTCCCACATCAAGAGATCTGCCCAATGTGGGATGCAGAGCGGGATCTCTACGGACATGTCCTGCAGGAGTGGGAACCAGTGCCGTCTGGGCCAGTCCAGAGCTATCAGTATTATGTTCGCTCCATCCCTTTCAATCTTCAGGAGCACCTTTTGTATTAGGGGAATTGGTGGGAAGGTGTACATCAGGGGCCTCAACTAGTTGATGAGAAAGGCATTGGTGGGGGACCCTTCCACTTGACCCCTGAGGGAGCAGAACTGGGGGCATTTGCAATTCTGTCATGTCGCAAACAAGTCTATCTGGGGGACATGCCATTTGTCTACCAGGAGTGAGAACACCTTGTTATGGAGGGACCACTCATGGTTCACTAGTGGCTTTCTGCTTAGAGAGTCTGCCAGCCCGTTGTCCACCCCGTGTAGATGGGAGGCCATAGGATGGAACTTGTGCTGTATGGCTGATTCCCAGAGTTTGCATGCTTCCTCGCAAAGCAGTGAAGAGCGGATCTGTCCCTGCCAATTTGTGTAGAACATGGCTGTGGTATTGTCCGTGAGGATCTGGACCAACCTGCCCTGTATCTTGTCTAGCAAAGTCAAGCAGGCTAGCATGATGGCCCTTAGTTCTTTCACATTTATGTGGAGGGGGCCGATGGTATGCGACCAGAGCCCCTGAGTGGAAAGGCCCTCAGAGATATGGGCTCCCCACCCTGTGTTTGAGGCATTTGTTATCAAGGTCACCGGGGGTCTGAGGTCTTTGAAGGGAATGCTCCTCATAGCAAAGAAAGGATCCCTCCAAACCTGAAGTGTCCCCAGGGTGTTCTGGGGAACAGACAGTACCTTGTTCAGGGAGTCCCTCCATATGTGGAACACCATGGAAAGCCAGGTTTGGACAGGCCTCATCCTCAGGCGCACCATCTGGATTATTGAGGTGGAGGCTGCCATGTGACCGAGGAGCTGCAGGCACCATCAGGCTGTGGTCACGGGGGATGTTTGCAGCTCTGAAATGATTGTGCAAATGGACCAAAATCTGGAGTGGTGTAGGGATGCTAACCCTTTGTGGGCATCTAGTTGTGCCTCTATGAACACTATGTTTTGGGATGGACGGAGCTTTGACTTCTCCTGGTTTATATGGAGGCCCAGATATTCGCAGAGCCTCACTATTGCTTTGACGTGGAGCTCTCCTTGGGAGCTTGATTTCCCGACTATTAACCAGGCATCTAGATAGGGGTAAATTCTTATGCCCGGTCTGCGAAAGTATGCTGTGACCGGTGCCATGCACTTCGTGAACACCCTGGTGGCCAAGGAGAGCCTGAAAGGAAGAGAGGTGAACTGAAAATGGTCGTTCGCCACACTGAACCTTAGGAACCACCTGTGGTGGAGCCTTATGACTATGTGAAAGTAGGCATCTTTCAGATCGAGGGCCATGAACCAATCCCCTGGAGACAGAGACGGAAGGATTTGTGATAGGGAAACCATGTGGAACTTCATTCTCCTAATGTGTTTGTTTAAGGCTCTGAGATCTAGAATGGGTGAAAGGTCCCTCTTGGATTTTGGGATCAGAAAGTATCGGGAGTAAAAGCCCTTTTCTCACTCCTGCTTGGGAACCCTTTCTATGGCTCTGAGGGAGAGGAGTTTTTGGCATACGATCTCGAGAAGGTAGAAGAGTTCCTGGTTTCCGAAGGATAAGCGAGGGGGCAGTTTTCTGTCCCAAGGAAATGAAAGAAACTGAATATGATACCCCTCTGCAACCGTCTTGAGGACCCACTGGTCAGATGTGATATTGGCCCAGTGGTGTGTGAAGCGGTGTAAGCGGTTGGGGACCGGTTGATTGGTGGGTTTGCCAGTCATGAGGTAACCCTCAAAAGCGCTGTTTCTTCCCCGAAAAGCGTTCGGAGGCCTGCCCACGCCTGCCCGATTGGGGGACATGGGACTTCTCACTCTTCCCTGAACAGGCCTTGTCCCTGTCCATGTCCCCAAGGTGGTGCTGGGAAAAGGGGAGGGACCTCAGGGATGTACTCTGCAGTTGGATCTGTTGTTTTATCTGCTGGAGTTGTTGTTGGAGAAGCTGATGAGGTTTTAGAGAGCGTCTGTTAGGTTGCGGGGTATAAACTCCCAAAGACCAGAGCGTGGCCCGTGAGTTTTTCATGCCATGGAGCTTCACATCTGTGGACTCAGCAAAGAGGTCAGGGCCTTCGAATGGGAGGTCCTGGATACTGAGCCGCAGCTGCGGAGGTAGACCCGAGCCCTGTAGCCAGGCCGAATGGTGCATTACTACTGCCGATTCCATTGTACAGGTGGCTGTGTCCACGGCATCCCAGATGGCCATCAGAGTGTCTCTGGATGCCATTTCCCCTTCTTCAAGCAGCATGTCGAAGTCTCTAAGACGATATTTCGGAATAACAGCATGGAAGTCTTGCATGGCGTTCCAGAGGTTAACGATATACTCTCATAAGGGCCGAGCGGTTTGCTATGCATAGCTGAAGGGCAGCTTTGGATTAAACCTTCCTGCCAAGGAAGTTGAGTTTGCTCGCCTCCTTGTTCTTAGGGGTGGATCCTGGTTGGCCTTACCTCTCTTACTGGTTCATGGCATCGACAAACAGCGACTCTGGGGCAGGTTGCTGGAACAGAAAAGAGAACTTCTGCTGAGGGACGTGGTACATGCAGTCCACGACCCTGGACACCAGTGGGTTCAAGGACGGGGTTTGCCTGCACGCTTTGACAATGCTGTGTACCCCTTTGTGGAGTGGTACAGACACCTTTGCAGTAGGAGCCATCCGGCCGACGTCGAAGAGGGGATTCACCTCCTCCTGGACGACACCGAGCTCCAGGTTCAGTTTGGCTGCCATACAGCTTAGCAACTCCTGGTGTGCACGAGAGTCCTCGTTACAGTTGATCGGTCTATCAAAGGTGTATTCATAGGGCGAAGATGAGGAATGGGCCTGTGATCAACTCTGACGTGTGGAGTCGGGATCAGGTTCGTCGTCCGAGAAGTCCAAATCCATGGTCTGTGAGGGAGAACAGATGGAGCAGTGCCGTGAGGCCAGTCTCATCAGCGGCCACGTCTAGCCAATCATGTGACCAATCATTAAAGGATGCTCCAACCTCCAGGTGGAATGGAGGGGAGTGGCCCCAGCTAGGTTATGGTGTGGTACCCATGGGGGAGGGCCCCATTTGTTCAGGTGGCTTCGAGGATCTGTGCTTGTGACAAGGCAAGGGCGAAGGAGAGCGCTTATGGCGCTGTTTCTCTAGACATTCTCCTACCCTTATTACCATCTTAAGAGGAGAAGAGTGTACCAAGGCTGGAGGTGAACTTGACGCTGATCTGCGGGAGGGAGCCCCCGAGGCTTGAGACCACGGCACCAACACGTCTTAGGAGGAGCGTTGAGAGGAGGCTGGAGAGCAGTCCTCCACTGAATGCAGTACTGAAGCTGGGCTGGGTGGCACTGGGTTGGAAGAGCACTCCCTGGTGCTGGATTGCAGTGCCGGCAGCAGGCTCGGGCCGGGTGGTACCTGGTCGGTGGGCGGAGCCACTTGCTGCACCGACTGGAGTTTTGGTGCCGCGGTTGGTGTTGAACTGGTTTTCTTTTGTGGTGCTGGTATGCAGGCCAGAGGGTGCGCCTGCACTGATGTGGAGGCCTGCGGTGTCAGCAGTGCTGCTAGCGGTACCGCCCTGGTTTTGGTGCCAGGTTGATTTGGTGACCATGATGCTCAGTGCCCCGACAGTACCAACAGTGCCTTTGACCGAGTCTTTAGGCTCGGCACCAAAGATAAGTCCCGGGGCTTTGGTGCCTGGGCCAATGGGTGAGCCGGCGGAGCACTCATGGCTTGGGCGGCATCAGAGGCTTGCACGCTGCTCCTGGCAAGGGATTGGAGGCGCAACTCTCTATCCTTGTGAGTCCTCCTTTTGAAGGACTGGCAGAGGAAACAGCTCTCGGCGAGGTGGGACTCACCGAAGCGTGCGAGGCATTTATCGTGCAGCTAGTCGAGCGGGAAAGCTTTACAGCATCCTAGGCACGGCTTGAAATTCGCGGTGGAAAGCAGGCACTTGCTTACGCAAGTTTCTTGGCTGATCCGAAACTGTTGCAGGGGGAGGAAAAAGGAACTGGGAGGGTCAGGGTCACCGTCACCTATATAGCCGCAGTCGTGGCACGGAGGTGGCATTTGCCGTGTGCCCTGACCAGACAAGCTAAGGCTGAAGACTTTCCGAGCTACCGTGCACTGTGGCACATAGACACCTTTAAATGAATGATGTGAGCAGCGCTCAAAGGAGAACCAGCAGACTCCATTTCAGCTAGAGCAATGGTGGGTTACCTACCAGTAACCGTCCTTCTCTGAGATGGGCTGCTCGAATCTATTCAGTAATAAGGGTCTCCATGCCAGAGCACCAGATTGGATGGAAAAACTTTTGTACTAGCCTGTCAGGAGAGGGTAGGCGGCCACCGCCCCCCCACGCCACCCAGTGGCTATATATATGGCCGCCTCCCGACCCCTCCCCAGTTCCTAGGAGTCGCCAACTCCAGATGTGGGGATGGGGGGGGAGGTACCTGAATGGATCCGAGCAGCCCATCTTGAAGAAGGACAGTTACTGGTGAGTAACCCACCGTTCTTCTCCGAGTGATGCATTCAGTAATAGGTGACTATTAGCCACGCTGATGGACGGTGGGTGGATTTCGCTCTTCCGCCTTCAAAATGGCATAACCCCAGATGGGTGTAGGCCCAGCGAGCAAGGTCCTTACAGGAACTAAGAGACCAGCTCTGGCTCCTGAGCTGGCAATGGAGCCTTCAAATGTAGGTCCAACCCCGAGTAGGGGGTAGGTCCAATCCACCCAAGCCAATTAGCATGCGTGGGCCGGACAGACTAAAGTCACCTTACACCAGAAATTGTATTGGCGCAATGCAACTAACGTGGAAAAATCGTGTTTGGTTTCTCTACCTGAGAGGTATAGCTCGAGGTATGAGGGCCAGAGGGTTAATCTTCTGGCCACAGAACACTTCAGTGTAAACCCTGTGAGAGAAATCTGGGAGCCTTAGGGATACTGGGCTGGGGAAAATGTGGCGGGTGGGGGACTGAGACCAGAGGGGGCGGGGGCCTGTCAGCAGAGAGGGTGGGGGGAACCAGAGGTGTCAGTGTCAAGGGCAGACAGCATGCAGCCCATGCCACTGGCATGTGGCCTCGAGAGACACTCTAGCTGCAGGCCAGGGCTGAGTACTGCTTGCCACTCTGGGCACCTCACATGGCCTAGGCAGCATGACATGGTCACATGTACCTAGGGGCCAGGTCCCACACGACATGGATCGGGAAGCACAGGGACAGTCAGGGCACAGCTACTTGCTGCTGTCAGGCTGCATACAGCGCTAGCTATTTGATGGGAGTAACCCTGTTCTCTGCTTCCCTCCAGCAGCTCAGGCAGCCACCCACCATGACACTCCAGGGAGCTCACCACCCACCACCAGGTGAAGGAGAAGGGCCTTCCACACCCATGACCAGCTCCTCCAGGACCTCCTCCACCTGGGCCAGGTGGCCAAAGACCACATGGAGGCCTGGCATGAGCAGGTGCGCACCCACCAGACGGCCACCCTAAGCCTGCTCCAGTGATCTCTTGATCACTTCAGCGAAAACCCTATGAGAGAACTCTGGGAGCCTTAGGAATACTGTGCTGGCCATGGCAGTCACTGCCTACGCAGATAGCAACAGAAGGGATAAAGCGTTATCCCTCCAACTGGCCACGGAAAGACCCATAAGTCAGATGCCCAAAGGGTGTGTGAATTGGTATACCCGACAACCCGCAAGGGAAAAAAGGGCTAGCAAAATTAGATGAGAAGAATCTAAGGGAAGATACTTTGAGCTGATTAAGGGGAAAGGAAAAATGCCAGAGGTGGTGCAATTGGCATCACATAGCATATGAGCCATGTAATCCCTGGGCTGGCTGGGGAGGATGCGACACCAGACCTCCAGCAGTATTACAGTGTATTGACCCGGGAGACTTCTTACGGTTTCGGAAGAAATATTCCAGACCCACTAGGCGCTTGCAAGGCAGCGTGGTGGGCCTTTAGGGAGTACTGTTGGCCTTGGTATTCCTATGAAGACTCAAGAAGGTAGACCTTCCTGTTGTCCCATCATGTTCTACCTTAGGATTCCACTACTGGGAAGACTACCTGGAGAACGGAGGGAGCGAGGAAAAAGCAGAATTTGCGATGCCTCCGATTGGACACCTAGTTGTGATGACTGGAAGGCTTATGGGATTAGAATTTACATTGATTTATATGACCCTGTGTGCCTGAAGGCACCGCCAGGTGTGATACCGGGCCCCTAACTACAACGCACATATGTGTGTGTCGGGGTTGAAGAACTTGTAAAGAGAGAAGCTAACCCTTCCAAGTGATATGGCTTATCAGAGGAGGCAGTGGTCTCCTCCAAAGACCATCTAGTGAGGATATGATACTCACAAGGTACAGCTGGTGATTCCGCAGGTGTACCTTGGATATTTGGAGAATCCGACAAGGGCGACCTATCTCTGTTATCCTATCTTACCTAGTATAGGACTGCACCATGGAAAACACAAACTATTTCCGGAGTTTCCATGCAGATCAGAAATCGGGGTTTGGTTGACTTAAGCTTCATCAAATAAGCAGGAGGAAAAAGCCCTTAGCAGTTGCCTATGGCAGAAGTATCATGCAAATACTACCAAATGGTTTTCGGACCTCTGGGTCCTACAGAGGAAGATGAAATCTTACCTGCCAGGTGCCCGGGTGACAGTGCCCTGGGGCTAGACCTGGATGACCAAGGATCTCTGGTTGTCCCAGGGAATGAACCATTTAAGGTATAGGCCAGTTGGGTGACGGCT